>PVJH01012196.1:0-65450 GCA_004026705.1 Nesogale talazaci
GGGCAGAAGAGCACAACAGGGCAGGTTTAATGAGATCGGTGACTCAAAGGGCTAGTCCCGCCTTTGATAACAAATAACACAGCAATAAAGTGCCTACAACAGCAGGCGAGAAACAAAGGCAGCCTACCTAACCTTTAATTGAATCTTTCCCCTGGCCAACCCATGACAATGATTTACTTGTAACCTGGACAGGGGCGGAGTGGAGCAGGAGAGGCAGCTCAGAGCCAGCAACTGAAAAGGAAAAGGGGGTGGGGATGGGGCAGGGGAGCAAAATCTTTGTTTGCAACCCAAGTTAACTCAACTATTTGTTTATATTTCATGGGGGGCGGCAGTTTGGCTTGGGTCGGCTGCTCCCCGACCCTGCAATGACTCCTCCAGCCTGAAACCCGGGAAACCTATAAATCTCCCCTTCCAGTTCAGGGGAGGAGTCAGATAAGCAGCTCTCCTGGCAGGCTGCCAGGCTTACCCTCAAATCAGCTCCAGCTTTTGTCCCAGGCACCCATGAAGCCCAGGGCAGGCGGCGGTTCGGACAACTTTTCTCCTGGACGGAAGGGGTGGATTTTTGGACCTGGTCCAGCAAGCATTAAGTGCCTGGCAGGTCCACAATTTGCCTCGCAGGAAAGGCAGGCAGGCTGCGACCGAGGAAGGGTAATGCTCCCAGTCAAAGGTGCGCCTACCTGCTCCCTCGGCTGCCCTCCTCCTCCCCCGTCCGAGGCCGCAAGCTCAAGCCTCAGCAGGCTGTGGCGGCGCCAGTGGCACCATCCGACTCGTCTCCATTTCCGGAATGCCCAGGAGCCCAAGTGGAAGGCAGAGGGCGGCAAAGGAGGGCGGGGGGGCGGAGAAGGGGCCCTGCCAGCTGCAAACAGTTTCCTTTCCGCAGCCCACCGGGCGCTCCCCTGCCCGTCAGTGCTCCACGGCCTCCGAGGCCAGCGCCGGGGGGCGCCCGGGGGGCGGCGTAGTCCGCGCCGCGTCGCCCTCGTCTGGCTCAGCCGGGTGCAGGTGCGTGGCCAGCTCCTGCAGCACGGCCGCGCGCCCGATCTGGTCGTTGCGCCGCTTCTCCATGATCAGGTCCTCCAGGCTCTGGAACTCCAGCGTGTGGCTGCGCTGCGCCGAGAGCTGGATCTGCAGCCGGTAGGGCTGCTTGCCTATGCGCAGCTCGCCGCCGATCTTGAACTCGCGCTTCCCGTAGCGGCACCAGGCGGCGAAGCTCTCCGAGTTGCGCCAGCTCAGCTCGCGCTCCTTGGCGCCCACGTGCGCCAGCGCGTTGCGCACCACGGCGCTGGGGCTCAGCGGCTTGTAGCGGTACAGCTCGTTGACCACGCGGCCGCGCCGGCCCTGGCTGGCGTCCGTCAGGAAGCTGTTGCTCACCTCCAGCCGGTGCAGGTGCACCACCTGGAAGTTGCCCACGTACACGGCCCAGTGGGGGTACTGCGCCTGCGACACGAACTCCACCAGGTCGCCCGGTTTGCACTTGTTGAGCAGGTTCTCGGGCGTGTAGGTGCTCAGCGCCGCCGACCCCGGCGCAAAGCTCTTCTGGTAGATGCACTCGTCGCGGTAGAAGACGGAGCACTCCACCTCGTGCAGCCGCGGGTCGTAGGGCTGCGGCGGCGGCGGCGGCTGCTGTCCGTCCCCGCCCTCGGGCAGGCAGCTGCCATCCGGGAGCTGGGGCGGCGGCTGCGGCTCCACGTCCTCGTCGTCGTTGGAGAAGATGTAGGAGACCCCGATCCGGGGGCCGTCGTCCCGGTCCACGCCGGTCGGGTCGGCGGTGGGAACTTCCTTGTAACTTAGGTGGGTCAGCTTCTCCACCTGGTTGCCCATCACGTCGCGCACGCCCGTTCACACCGCCTCGGAGGGAGAAAGCGAAAGCACCGCTCGGGTCATTGGCACGGGTTCCCGGACAGGGGCTCGGGCCACCTGTTGGCAGAGGAAGGCAAGGTTGCTAGGCAGGAAGGGGCGCGGTTGGCGGTCGGCCCCTGGAGCCATGGTGGGGGGGTTGCTTCGGGTGACCCGGGCCCGGGCGTTCCTCCACCTGTCGGGTCACCGTCACAAGACGCCGCCGCCCGGCGACCTCAGGTCTCCCCCGCCCCCAGCCCTTCCCCTCGCCCGGGCAAAGGGCCATTGCATCAGCAGCTCCAGCTGCTTCCGCCCGCGCCCCACCTGCCCAGCCCAGGCAGAGGGGGGCGGGGGGGGGACCCCGAAAGTTTACTCCGGCACCCACCTCGTCTCACTCCCTCTCCCGCCCCTGGGGCCCAGCGAGCCCCTTACACCCTCCCCAGGCCTCCTTTCCCGTGGGGACGGGCCGAGGTTGCCCGTCGCGTGGCGGGGCCAGGTGAGCCACCCTACCTGGCTCACCTGCGGCGCCGCCCGCCGCCGCTCGGCCGCCCCTCCCCCGCGCGGTGGCTCGGGTTACCCGCGCAAACTCACCCGCAGAGGTGGAGGCCGTCGGGAACGGGGAGGGGCCCCCGCGGCACCCCGAGACTTCTAGGGCGAGTTTGCAGGTGTGGGAGCCTCAGGCCCTCCTCTCCCGGCGAGGGCGGCAGCGAGCCTGGGCTGGGGGGAACGGCGCATATCTTCCCCCCCCCCACCCCCGCGGCTGCGTAGCGCCCCAAGACTTGAAGATAGGGGGCAGTGACTGTTGGCACCGCGCCGCCTCCCTCCAGCTGGGGCTGCGGCTCCCCCGCTTCCAGCTCTCTGGGGAGGTGGGGCGGAAAGAGGAGGAGGAGGAGGAGGTAGAGGGAGGCTCGGGGCCCAGCGGTGGCAGCTCGCGCCCGGCCGGGCGAGCAACAAGCGCCGGAGCGGGAGAGACGGGATTGTAGATCCGGCTCCCGGCTCCCCGGACGGGAGCGCTGCCGCTGGCATTTAAAGGGACAGGCTCTGGCTCCCGGAGCCCAGGTCTTTCGTACCCGGAGCCGAGCCGCCGGGATTCCCCGCCCCAGCCCCGCCCACCCAGGCCGTGAAGCTCCGCCCCGGCCACACCCCCGCGTCGGAGTCCGTTTAAATCCCGCTGGTAAGGAATCCGCCGGCTGGCCGCGAGGCTAGCAGCACTCCGGCGTTGTGTGTGAGTGCCCAGGCTCCGGCTTTGCGCCCCCTTAAGACTTGGCTGCGGGCCACACTGCTTGCTCGGGCTGTATTTTTCCGAGCTGTGGCTTTAAGAAATTGGAAGACAAAAAAGAACTAAGGGAGTGATGACGAGGAGAGGAGGGTGTTTGTTCCTCTTCGCTCATCTATCTTTCCCCAGGTACCCGAGGAGGGAGGAACTCACCTGAGGACCGTGGCGTGTTTCTTGTCTTTCCAAGTTTCACGGGAAAGGTCTGTTTTTCAGAATCAGTTAAGAAGTTCAGCTTAGAAGTGTTTCCAGATGAATACCGTGAAACTTTGGCGTAAGAAGAGGACAAGAACAGAAAGGATGACTTCGGTCCTGGCTGGCTTCCAAGATCAGTGTTCTGTGTTGTCACAGGTCCCTCGAAGTTCCCACAAAATGGATTTCACAACCTCCGTTGTTTCCGAAAACGTTAGCGACTCCTTCCGTGGAAGAAGAACAGTCAAAGCTATTTCTTATTTTTCGCCCCGGCCCCTTGGAGGTGAGGGATGTCGGGATTACCTAATTGCCCTTCAATTACAAACTAGAGGCCCCTGCTGACCATGGGCAAGTGAATGTGAGATGGCTTTTCCACTTGCTGCTTTATTTTCTTCCCACCTAAGATGTAGGGTGTGTGTGTGTGTGTGTGTTTTCAACATCAGGGCTCTTGGCAAGTCCCTTTACAATGGGCAAAGTTTAGGCATTATCTAGTGCAACTCAAGAAGCCTCTACCCTGTTTTCCGCCAATTGCATTTGATGAGGGTAGTGGTGTGTATTTTCCAGGTAAGGCTATTATTTATTCAATGTGTTTCCAACCAGTGGAAACAGAAATATACTAACGCTGCTGTGAACCTTTTTAGTTTCAGGAAGAAAAAATAAAATCAATCTACTTATGTACTTTTGAGCCCGCACAATCGATCTTGGCAGAGCTTTGATGGAAGTTAGTCTTTCAGCAAGTCTAAGATCACAGCATAAGTTACACCAAAAAAGAGCTTTCTGCACACCTGCCGTCAAGATTGAAGTCGCTCAGGCTAGTCTTCGGCACATGTGACCAGACAAATCCTTTACCCCCAAGTCCTCTCATCAGAGCCTATCTTCTGGGGGTTCCTGCTGCTATCCCGGCCCAGGCTAACTCACACAGGTCCCTGTTTGACAGAGCAGAGTCAGGCTTCCAAAAACCAAACTCGTTGCCACCAAATGAATTCCCGTTCACAGCAACCCTGTAAGACAGGGTAGAATGACTCGCCGTGAATTTCCAAGACTGTCTCTTTACGGGAGTGGAAATCCCTGTCTCTTCTCCACACATGAGGCTGCAGCTTTCGATCTGCTCACCTTGGCGGTAAGCTGCTGTAACACCAAAGTCAGAGAGACAAGAATGGCCCAGCTCAGGCCTGCCAGATTGCCGGCCACTTCCACCCTAGGTGGTGGTGGGTGGGTTCCCTGGGGTGGGAGAATCAGTAAGCTCACCTACTGTCGGTCCCTGACACAGAGATCGAATGAGAAGTGAAATGCCTCCTGCTTGTCTTGGTGTCACCAAGAGAAGAATTCTGGTCAGGTGACAGGCCTGTCTGCACAGTGCTGCTAGAGGGCGCCATGATGTCCCAGAGGGAGCTAACCCTTGTCACTGTCATGGAGTCACTTCTGATTCACACGCGTTCTCACTGTACGCTTACTTCATGCTGTAGGGGGAGTCTTCAGCCAATAATCAAGAACTGTGTTTTTTAATACGTTGGTAAGTGAGCAATTGAGACAACACCTCCAGATAGTCTTCCTCATATGAAGCCATCCTCCATGAATGCTGGTCCAAGATGTTGCCATGATTCAACACCGTGGAACTAACCCAGGTCAGTGGTTCGAACTCAGCAGCAGATCCACAGCAGAACAATCTATTTCCTTAAAAATATGAGGTCCATCCTACTCTGCTCAGTAGGATCTTTTTAGGAGTCAGAATCAGCTATCCTATAATAGACGTAAGAGTTGACCTCCATTTGGTCACCTGAGCAGGCATGCAAAATGGCTTCCAAACATGTTTCATGGGCTTCAAATTGGTGTCTAATAAATCTAAAGGAGTTGCCGACTGTCTTAAAACCTGGGAAACGCCATACAAAATCTCAGCTGCTAAGCGTGGCCAGGAAAATCTGAAGACAAGAGGCTCTCAGGCCCGCATTCCAGGATGGCAATGAAGAGCTCAAGTCCTTTCCAAAGAAGCAGTTTCCAGTTTTCCCCTTTCTCGTCCTCTCCATCTACCTAGATGGGCCCTGTGCCTGGCCCTGAGAGCTTCTATGTTGGCTTTCTCTGCTGCAGAGCATCCACAGCACCCATTTTTATCATTTGATCATCTGTACTTCTGCCATTGATCACATGCTACCCGGTAGTATTGGCTGATTCGTGTGTTTAGAATGCCTCTTTGTGAGAGTGTCTGATGAACGAACGTTGTGTTCCACAAAGGCTTACTAGTTATCTGCTAAGTCAGGTTCATCATTTGCTTGTTTAACAAATCGTTGCTAGGGTTTGGAGGTACCCATGGCCCTGTGGCATCCTGGTGAATATAGTGGGCTGTGCACTGAACTGTTAACCACAAGATCAATGGTTCAAACTTACTCCTCTTGAGAAAAATCACACTGTCTACTCCCACGAACATCGAGAAAGTCTCAGAAACCCAAAGGGCAGTTCTATCCCATCCTGTAAGGTCCCTAGGAGTCTATCCTGCAGTGCACTTGGTTTTGAGTTTTATAAAGAAAGTGGACGAAATAGAGAGTTTAGGACAAAGTGACCTGTTCTGCAGGAGAAGGAGGAGTTCAGAAGGTGCTGAAGGTGTGAGGGACCTTCAAACTGAGTTTCGGCAAAGATGAATGATGGAATCCCTGCCACCAGAGGTCTCAGAGGAACAGAGATAAGATATACAAAACTTTCAAGTGAACAAAAAAAACCTTCCATTTAGTGAGCCCTTGATTATTTTATAAATCAGAATGGAGTTTTAGAGAGGTTAAGGAACCTCTCTAAATGGGACCACACAGATTTGTTTTCAAGCTCCACACTCAGTTAGGTGCCAGTGGGCTGGTTCTCACCCACAGTGACCCCATGCACCGCAGAACGAAACACGATGTTGTCCTCGCAATATCCACAAACCCATATTCACAACCACTGTCTCAATCTATCTCTTCTTCTTCTTTTTTTTTTTTTTTTTGCTTGCTCTTCCACTTTACTAAGCAAGATGTCCTTCTCCAAGACTGGTCTCTCCTGACAACATGTCCACAGTTGATCAAGTCTTGCCATCCTTGCCTCGAAGGAGCCCTCTGGCCATAGTGTTTCTTCTGAAACAGATTCGTTTCTCCTTTTACCACTCCATGGCACTTTTCATCTATTTCTCCAGCACGCTTTTTGGCACTTAGTGTTAGAGACCAAAAAAAAAAAAAAAAAAAAGTCCTAAAATGTTTAATAAACATTTTAGTACCTGGTTCTACCTGATACCTGAGATGCATTTCTGGAGGGAGCAGATGAAGTCCCTACTCTTGGGCCATTTAGGGGTTAATGGGAGGAGACCAGTGATATGCTAATGAATAAACAAGAATTCACCAGAGTAGTAAAGGCCCTGAAGAAGACAGGCTGGTGGGACTCAGTTGGGACTAAGGATGCTGGATAATACACATGGTAACACGGTCTGCTGTTGACCCTAAGGCTGGAGGTTCAAGGCCATCCAGAGGCACTTAGGAACACAGGCTTGGCAATCTATATTGAACATTGGTTGGTGAAAATGGTTTGGAGAAGGGTACTATTCTGTTCATTTGGGTTGCCATGAGTAGGTTCAATCCAGAGCTACTGGCTTTGTGAACCTGATACGGGTAGAGAAAGAACCGGGAGATGGTCCACTTTAAATAAGAGTCAGAGGGACTCCCTCCTTTGGAAGAAGCACCTGAGTAGAGGGAGAGGCAACAGGCATGGCAGCTGCAGGGGACACCTAAGAACAAAGGATGAGCGAGGGAAGGAATTGTGGACCTTTGGGAAATTACGGGGCGGGAGGTGGAAACAGTTGTGATTCGAGTGAGGGAGAGGAGCTGCCTTTAGAGTGGGGTTGCTCCTGTGGCACTTGAAGGCGGTCACTCTGGCAGCACTAGGGCAATGGTGTATGGTGTGATAGAGGGAGCAGGTGACCCAGAGACAAGTTGCAGTAAGGGTTGTGGGGCGCTCTAGGCAGACAGCGCCTGACGAGCACAGAGCAGTGCTGGTGAAGGTGGCTTCTCTAAGAAAAGCCACCCTTCATGGATTAGAATTCTCAGCCACCATTCAGCTTCCTCCTGCAGCCGTGACCCCCCCTGTGACATCCATCACCCTTTCGTGGAGGAGGCATTCAATATAAACAAGTTATGTTTAGGGCCAGTAGGTCACCCTCCCAGCATTCCTGCCCAGACCGGTGGGAAATCATTAAGAATTGACATTTCTACCTGATAAGGCTTCAGCCCTGACTCCGCAGGTATGGCCCAGAGCTCGGTTTAAGTGGTTCATTCCAAGAATGTACAAAATAGAAGCACGAGGGCAGGCTTATCTGATTAGGCAACCTGGACCCGTGCCTGTTCCTGGGGCTGGGCCCCAGGCTCCTGGCACCCTGCAGCTGGAGTGAGTTTGCAGAAAACAGGTTCCTCCACACCTTCCTCACACTGGGAATCTCCCAGACTTCCCTGCACCTGTTACTCGCTACTGGGGTTTTCTTGTGATTGCAGGAGGTGTGTGCTGTTAGTCACGGACCCGGTGTCTTGGGTTGAAGTAGCTTTTGCCAGCTAGATGGTCTGGGAGAAGTGTCCTCCTGGGGCTGAGGTGAGAGCGTGTCCACTCCCTTTGGTTACACATCAGGCTGCTAATTGCAAGGTCGGCAGTTTGAAAACGCCAGCCATTCCGTGAGAGAAAAACAAAGTTTTCTCCTTCCATAAGGAGTCACTGTCTCAGGAACCCACAGAGGCAGTTCTAACCAGTCTTCTAGTGTCACCATGAGTCAGAATTGCCTTCATGGCAGAGTAAGGACTCTTGCCCTCCTTCTCCACAGTCACCGCCATTGCCATGCAGGACCCCTGCGTTCCTGACCCAGCCAGGTCAGCTCAAGCCCAGTCATCCCCCACCTGTCAGTGGTGGTTTATGTGTTGCTAGATTCTGAACAAGTCTCTGGGGTGGTTGCCAGACAAAGATGGAGCAGGAAGAAAGGCCTGGAAATTCTACTTCTGAAATACAGCCAGAGACAACCCTCAGGTCCAATCCATTTTGCAAGTCATCATGAGTCAGTTAACAATAATGTACATGGCAGATGTCCTTTACCGACAAAAGCCAGTGAGTGGTTTAAATATGGGGTAGGGGAGCATGGTCATTTATTATGAGTGGCTTCTTACTCTTCATACCTGTCCCATGCGTAATTTACATTCTGACAAAGACCCGGAAAGGTCAGGATGACTCACGCATTGCAATTCAGACTGGCAGGATTGAAATCTCAATTTAACCTGGTCCAAATCTGCTTTCCTAAACTGCCCTAGGCTTGTCATGGAAACATGTGTTTGCTCTCCAGAAATGGGCAGTTCTGAGGATTAAGGGAGGATTAGGGTGTCTCCAGGGCGTAGGGTGATTGAATAGTTCTGGAGTCTTTGTTATCTAGTACTGCAGTAAAAGAAATGTCACCAGGGAGCCCTCTAATCAGCAGGACTGTACCTCTCACTGTTGGGGAGGCCAGGAGTCTGGATTCAAGGCACTGGCTCTATGGGAAGCTTCTTCCTCTTCTCAGGGGAAACTCCTTGTCTCAACCTTTGCAACCTGGCCGCCCTGGGCTCCTTGGTGACCTCCATGTGACATCTGTCTCCCCACCCCCATGTCTTCCTGATTCTCTCCGCATATTTCAAATGTGATTAGGTTTAAGACACACCCTACACGGCGATGCCTGCATTAATTTAAGAAACCATTATTGCCACGTAGGGTGGCAAGAAGTCCCTGGGTGATGAACCAGAGTAATTCTTAACTTTGACTACAAGACTTTGTAAGTCAGCCAGTCAGCACAAATGACTATGGTTCTTATTTAGCTTTCACATAGTGCAAGAAAGGTGGCAGGGTGATGTAGTGGTTAATGGGCTGGGCTAACGTTGCGGTTGGCAGTTCAAAATCACCAGCTGTTCCAAGGGGAAAAGATGAGGCTTCCTACTCCCTTAAAGAGTTATAGACTCAGAAAACCACAGGGGGCAGTTCGACCCTGCCCCATACCATCATGAGTCAGAATTGACTGGATGGCAGTGAGTTTGGGTTTGGGTTAGTGCAAGAAATATGTGGACACCTTTCAAGTGAAATAAAAGCTTTAAGTGCAGCAAGTGGAAGTGATACTAGTAAAGACTTTGTATCCAGCAGGTGTCGGTTCCGTTGTTTCAAAGTGAGGGCAAAGTCACAGAGCAGTAAAACAGCAGCGCCCTGTTCAAAGATGGTGGTGCCCAGGGCAAAGATGGAGGTACTCTGCTCATGGCCAACCCCGGACTAACCACCTGCTCCCTGCCAGCCATGTCCAGGTCTGGTTTGCATGTGTGTATCTCTCCTTGACCCTGAGTATAAGTCAGTCTCCAGCATCATGCTCCTGGAAAGACTCACTAAGTCTCCTCTGAGTTTCCCATCCCAGGACTTCAACTTTTTCTATTTCAGTTGCTATGACGAATCACCTAAATGATAAAAATGTAGATGTTTTCCTGTTTTGCCAGGGTCTACAGTTTGCTGGGTAGACCCTGGTAAAACCCACTTGAAATCCTGCTTAAAGATCTATAGCAGATTGCTATAGCTGCCCTACATTGTCATCTTGCTGCTAGTTTCTCTATCAAATGGGATAAGAACACATACACACCTTACCTTCAGGGATTGTTGTTAAGGATTAAAATGACTTGGTGACACCAATGTTCTGTACATGGTTGCTAACTGGTGGCTCACATCCAACTAGGAAGCACACAAAAATCACACCCTTTCCTAGGAAATGTACCACAAGTGTCAGTTAGTATTATTTTTTTCCTAGTTTTTGTTGTCTTCAGACCCTTTTGTATATTTTGAGTCTTGCCTGATGGGCTTCCCTTTGTTTCTGATCAATCTGAGGTCTAATTCAGAAGCTCCTCTCTCATCCCAGAGAGAGGTGCTCCCACAGGGTCCTGTTGAGTCTGAGAGCTGGGATGGGCTTGCCCTGGCCCCTCTGATGAGGCAGGGGCAAGTTGAAGTTGTCCATTAGTTGGATGGTCATTTTTCTAGGCTTCCATTATATCCACAAATGGCAGTGGTAGGACCCTAACCCAGATTTTGGGGAAAGACATTGAAATTCACAATACCTGCTTTACCCAAGACTTCTCATTTTCAGCCCTGAAACCCAGCGATTCCCCTTACCTGGTTGCCTCCTTCCTGTGCTCATTACTTTCCTGGAACCGGTGTCCTTTCTGAGAGTAGAGCTGGTGGTAGTGAGCGGGATGAGGAAAATCCCACAGGAGTCTTGGTTCAGACCTCCTCCCTCCAGAGGTCTCCCACTTCCACAAGATTCACCTGGGACAGAAGCCGCTGCACCGACAGAGCTGTCCAGTGAAAGTGACTCGAAGCAGCATCCGCCTTCTTTGGGCAATTGATTCATTCCTGTCTGCCCTGGACTCTTGATAAGCTGCAAGGGCTGGGTCTTCACCACAGGCAAAGGGTGGGCCTGGCTCCACCCTCAGAGGGGCTGGTTTACAGCTGCTGCCTTCTGCCTCTGGCCCTGCCTTCTTTTGCCTTTTAACCTATTTGAAGAGTCACCTATTGGCTGAATGAATCATAAGGATTCATTATGATCCTGAGTCTCCTTCAGACTAAGGAGAGAGGATTAGGGTTCTGAGTGACACGTGTTCTGGCTCCTGTGATCCATTTGCTTTCTCACTCATGTGAAGCCCTGGTGGCACAGTGGATTTTGTGTCCGGCTGCTCCCTGCCAGGCCAGCAATTTGAAACCACCAGCTGCGCCTCAGGAGAAAGGAGACTTTTTACTCCCATAAAGGATTACAGCCTCTGAAACTCACGGGGGCAGTCTCCCCCCTCCCCTCCCCCCCCACCACATGCTAAAGACTCTGTGTGCATCAAAATCAACTTGATGGCAGTGAGTGAAGCTTGAATTTGTCTCCTTCAGACACCAGAGCAATCCATCTCTTTCAGTCAGGGGGAGCCAGAGAGAGCTGTCTTGTGGGTGGGCATAAAGAGACTGCATTCTGAGCCAGGGTCTGGGGCTGTGAGATCAGGCCCAAGCTGTAAGTTCGGCATCTGTGACCCCCGCAGCTAAATATGGCTTTGGAGGCTTTCGTCCTGTCCTGGAGCCTTTTGGACGCAAGAAGTCAAAGGCTCCCTGGGCCTGCAGGATTGAGAGGACCCTCTATGGTGCTGCCTTTGCTGCCACTGCTATCCCCCTAGCATGATTGGTGCTGGGGAGTCTGAGCTTGTAGTTGGACAGCAGCAGGAGCCTCATGAAAGATGTATCTTGCCAGGAAGTTCCAGGGGAGAGGCTGGTTAAAACCACAGTTCTGCAAATCCAGAGACTGGCATATCTGTCCATCCAAATGGGGGATTTCAAATGCAACTCCATATTCCAAGGATTCTATTTTGCACTTGCTGCCTGAGAATGGGAGAGAGAGGCAGGAGACAGGAGATGAGACTGTCAATAAACAGAGAGCGGCTTGGGCAAAGTGAGCCTGACAGCTCCTCTCTCCCTGCATGGCACTCGGTTTTCCTGGGGACAGAGAGTGTCCATGGCGAGCAGGAAGGGGACTCCTGAGGAGTGCGGCCACTTTCTACAGGACGGGTAGTGGAGTTTACCAGCTGCCATGGAGTTGAGTCCAGTGCCTGGAGATCCAGCGTGTGTCCCAGGGTTTTCAAGGGCCAACTTTTCCCACACTCAAAGCCAGACCTCTCTTCCGAGGCACCTCTGGGTGGCCTCAGACTTCCCCTCTAGCAGTCAGCAGTTATGTGCTTTAACTCTTTGCACCACCCAGAGACTCCACGTGTGTGTGCGGGAGGGGGGGAATGCGGGGGGGGGGGGCGCTAAGACTGAAAATATATCCATTCTCAAGTGCCAGGTGCTCCCTTCAAATCATGTCTAGGTCTGGAATCCAGGGTCAGCTCAGAGTACTCAGCCAAGGCATCACCCACCACAGTCCATGGAGAGCAAAGTGGCCCTCGGGAGACCCTGGGTGACTGTCAGCCAAGCCAGTGCTCTGCTCAAAGGCCTCCTGAGGCTCCATGCATCTAGAGTCTCTTTGTCACCTTCAAGACCCGGCCTGACCTGTCTCCTAACTACCACTCTAACAACTGTCAGACACACCGGCCACTGGCTGGCCTTCCCCACGGCAAGCACTGCTGGCCCTCCTGCCCCTACCCAGGCACCTTCGTGGCATGGCCTTGGAAGTCTTGACTCAGTGTGATCTTCTGTGGTGAGCAAAACCTGTTCAAAATTCCACATGTCCTCTCAAATGCATGTCTCAGTTCCTTCCCAACTCTCTCACCTCAACACACGTCACCATCCATTAGTCTGCCCTGTTTGCTACTGTGTTTTTCAGTACCGTTTCTTTGGAGGAAAAGATAAGTCCAAAGTCACATATTCCTGTTGTGTTCACTGATGCATCCTCAACTCCTACACTGGAGCTTGGTACATTGTACCAAGAACACACAGACACACACACACACTCATTGATTATCATGTTGATTGTGACTCACAGAGACCCCGTGTGTGTCGTCCTCAGGCTGTCAGTGGTTGGTTTTTAAGATGTAGACAGTTGGACCTTTCTGCTGAGGCACCTCTGGGTGAACTTGAACCTCCTACCTTACAGGTAGCATGGTAACTCTTCTTGCCACCCAAGGAATCCTTGTTAATAAATAGTACAATGGATAACAATTTCTAGTTTTCAGCAAGGGAATATCATGCTTGGTAATGCTGAAGGGCAAGGGAAAACATGAAGACCCTCAACAAGATGGATTTTCACATGGCTGCAAGAATGGCTCAAACGTAGGGTAACTGTGAGCACAGCGCAGGGCCTTGCGGTACGTCAGTCAGCCTGTTGTACAGTGGGACACTAGTGGTTGGAAACAACTGGATGGCACTATGAGCACTCAAAAGATCAAGAAGGACTTGTGAGTCATCTGAGTCACCTCTGTTCACCTTCACCAGACTCCTCATGCCAGATTATTTCTAATACACAGATGAAAAATTAATTCTCATGTCAACTAGATGCCAATGGTTGGCCAGGTACACCACCAGGCATTCGAGAGTCACAGGGGTTAAAAGCTAAGTCCATCCATTAGGATAGTCATGATCCATGCATCATTACTGAGCAATAAGATTTTGGTCCTCCTGAGTACAGGTAATCAGTACAAAATGCACCGAAGTTTAAAGGATTCATAACAAAGGAAACTATATTACGCATTTTAAAATGTCGATTGCTTATTAAAAGGCCTTATTTTGGCCCCTGTGGACTTATTTTTCTCTAACCACAACCTAAGTTTGCATGTGAGCAATTGATGGTCTGTCCCACAGTCAGCCATTGGCCTTGTTTTGTGTGATGAGCTTGAGCTTCTCCATCATCTTTTCCCACAAATGTGGTGAATTTGATTCCTTTGTATTCCATCTAGTGAGATGCACCTGCAGAAAGCCCACACAGACTCACTGCCATTGAGTCCCCTCTGACTCAAACTGATCCTCCAGAGTGGCATGGAGCTGCCCCAGTGGGTATCCAACACTGTTAGTTCTCAGAGGAACAGCAGGCCTCATCTTTCTCCTGCAGACAGGTGGTTGGTTTCAAATGGGTGACCATGCCTCTAGCAGTCCAATACATGATCCCTTATTCCACTAGGGCTCTGACCACATGTACAGTCACTGTTTATGTTGTTGAAGAAGGGTATTTACAATGAAGAAGTTGGCCTTGCAAAATTCTATCATGCAATTCCAGCTTCCTTTCTCTCATCAAGACCATGGTTTCTAAATACTGATCCTTCCTCTTTATTTCCAAGTTTCATTCCAAACTCCAATAATTATCAATGCTTTCTGATTGTATATTTGATAAATTCCAGATTTTAGAAGTGGGTAGAATTCTTCAGTTTTTATCTCTGACTTTACTGGTTACTGTGTAAATTTAAATAGCAGTAAGATAACTGTTTTTCCTTGTATGTAGTAGAGTTATCCTATAACAAACATTATTGTATTACAAGATAGATCTTGAAATGCTTTTTTGTTGATGATGAATCAAATAGCATTCCCCTGCTCATTCCTAGTAAACCATATAATGATCTGATTCAAAAAGGTCAGTACCAGTTCATTTCCACTTACTGGTGCCTAGTATGTATATTTTTAGGCATCCCATTTCATTTTTGATGACTGTCAATTTTCCTAGCTTTCATATAGCATATACCGCACATTCTGATTACTTTTCTATACTTTGCAGCTGTTCTCATGGCACACATAACCTTGAGTATATTCTAGTTGAATTTAGAGACCATCTACAGGACAAATTTAACTTATCAATCACTAATAACCAGTGACAAGAGGAGTTATGGGTGACATTAAGAACATCATACATGAAAAAGGCAAAACAATGAAAGCAAAACCAAAGTGAATGTCAGAAAGGACTTTGAACTTACCCATAAATGTATGTCTCTACTGGGTTGGAGGTTCAAATCCAGCAGCAAGGCTGGGCCTCGTACTCCCACCACCAGAGGGCAGTGATGCCCCCGCACCCCCCCCCCCCCAAAAAAAATGTAAGTCTCTAAAACACATGGAAGAAATTAAGTAAAATAACAGAAAATTTTACCAGGTGGTTCAAGAAGAAAAACATACAGCATCATAATATAATGTACAAAGCCCTGAAATTAGAAAATGAAAAGGGGAAAATATACTCAGCATATCTCAAGCTGAAAAGCTGGAGAAAGAAATTCAAGCCTTGAGTTATAATATAAAAGGAGCCTCTAACCAAAATTGTAAATGATGCAGAAAGCATCCAGAGAAGAAGGAAGAAACACAGGATTGCTGTATCACAAAGAAGTGGTCATCATTCAACCCTTTCAAGAAGTTCTGGAAGGGAAGAACATATAATACTGAAGGAATGAATCCAACCTGCCCTGCAAGCAATAGCAAAATATTAATAATGATATTAATAATAACATGACTCTAAGAACTAGGAGATTACTAATTGAAATGTTTCAAAATAACTAATGCAGAATTAGAAACACTCATTTATGCCAAAACATTTGTTGTCTGGCCAGCACCTGGAAGAGGTTCATATTTGTTTCCATTCCAAATAAAGGTGACCCAACAGAATCAGAAAATTATTGACCAAGAGCATGACTAACACATGCAAGTAAAATTTCATTAAAGATGATTTAACAACAGCTGCAGTAGTACATCACAGGGAACTTGAAGAAATGTAGGTTCCTAAGAGGATATGAATGAGAAATATTATTACTGATGTCAGATGGGTCTTGGCTAAAAGCAAAAACTACTAGAAAAGATGTTTATTTGCATTTTATTGATTATGCAAAGGCATCCCATTGTGTGGCTCATAATACAGGATGCATAATGTTGCAAAGGATTCCAGAACACTAGATTGTGCTCATGAGGAAACTATGCATAATCATTCAAGCAGAACAAGGGGAACAAGAAAAGATATGTGTTGGGATGACATCCTTTCATCATACATTTTATTATAGTATTTAAACAGCACACTATATGCTGAAAAAATAATCTGAGAACCTAGAGTATGAAGAAGCCTACCTGGGCATGAGGGTTGAGGGAAAGCTCCTTGCATTAGGCTGGGTTCTTTAGAGAAGCAAAACCAATCTATATCTATATCTATCTATCTATCTATCTATCTATCTATCTATCTATCTATACAAAAGAAATGATCCTTTTGTTGTTGTTTTGTTTTCTTTTGTTGATTTGTTTTGCTCTGCCTTGTTTTTGTGCATGTTATTATTTCTGCAGGTCTATCTAGATAAGATAGGCTGGATAAACAACCTAGAGCAGAAACAATAGGACCAATAGCTCTAGCAGGACATAGGAGAAGGGGAGGTGGGGGAAAGGAAGTGCTGTTAACAAACCCAGGGACAAGGGAACAGCAAGTGATCCAAAATTGATGGTGAGGAGGTTATAGGAGGCCTGGCAGGGTTTGATCAACGGCAATGTAATCAAGAGGAATTACAGAAACCCAAATGAAGGCTGAGCATGATTGTGGAACAAGAGGAAAGCAAAAGGAAATAGAAGATAGAACTAGGGGGCAAAGAGCATCTATAGAATTCTAAATAAAGTCATGTACATATGTAAACATATTTCTATATGAGGATGGGGAGATAGACCTATGTGCATATATATATATATGTTTAGTATTATGGCAGCAGTTGAACATTGGACCTCCACTCAAGTACTCTCTCAATGCAAGAATACTTTGCTCTATTAAACTGGCATTCCATGAATCTCATCTTCCTGATACAATCACTGAAGACAAATAGGTAGGTGCACAAGCAATGTGGTGAAGAAAGTTGATGGTGCCTGGCTATCAAAAGATATAGTGTCTGGGGTCTTAAAGGTTTGAAGGTAAACAAGTGACCATCTAGCTCAGAAGCAATTAAACCCGCATGGAAGAAGGACACCAACCTGTATGATCACAAGGTGTCAAAGGGATCAGGCATCAGACATTAAAGAACAAACAACCACATCATTGTGAATGAGGGGGAGTAAAGATTGGGGACACAAAGCTCATATGTAGGCAACTTGACATTCTCTCACAGAAGGGTTGCAGGGAGGAGAGGAGTCATTCAGGGTGCAGTGTAGCAACAATGAAACATACAACTTTCCTCTAGTTCTTAAATGCATCCTCCCGCTCCCACCAATACTACCTCACATATCTGGCTAGACCAGAGAAGGTACAATGGTACAGATAGAAACTGGAAATGCAGGGAATTCAGGATTGATGATCCCTTCAAGATAAGTGGTGAGAGTGGTGATACTGGGAGAGTAGAGGGAAGGTGGGGTAGAAAGGGAAGCTGATTATAAGCATCTATATAAACCTTTTCTGGGGGATGGACCACAGAAAAATGAGTGGAGACATTGAACAGTATAAGATATGACAAAATAATAATTTATAAGTCATTAAGGGTTCATGAGGGAGGGGGAAGTAGGGAGAGCCGGGAAAACGAGGAGCTGATACTGAAAACTCAAATAGAAAACAAATGTGTTGAGAATGATGATGACAAAAGTGTATAAAAGTGTACAAAAATGTGCTTGACACATTGGATTCATGTATAGATTATGATAAGAGTTGTATGAGCCCTCAATAAAATGATTTGGAGAGAGAGAGAGAGAGAGAGAGAGAAAAGAAATGGTCCACAGAGTTGTAGAAGCGGGAGGAGTCCAGTTTGAGTCTGTGGGATTAATGTAAACAAAAGACTTCTCCTGACTGCTATAGCTACAGGAGTTGACAAATAGGAAGCACTAAGATAAAACAGGAAAACTACATGTTGGTGGATGCTAAGCTGAATGAATCTGAGTTCCAGCCAATGTATCCAATGTTGGTACATCATTGATGATTCCTGGGATGGGTGGGCTGTTTAACAGGAGGTCAGTGAAACAAATGTTGGATTCAGATCCAGCAGACTTGAGCTAGCTTCCACACACTGTCTGTCTATACCGAGAGCAAACCATATCCTGAGTAAAACTTCTTAATTGTATCAGTACTGTGACCTGATTGAGAAGCTGATAGTCTACTCTGTTTTCCCCTAAACAGTTTGGTTGCTTCACAGAAGACCCCATCATGGAGCTGACCACAGGGAGAATCCTGGCCCACCCAAGTTGACATACAACCTAACTATCTCATTATGAATAATAATCAACAAGAAGACACAACTGTGCTTGCTGAAACTCAAGAGAACTGGAAGCACTTCCTGAGACCACTGAAGTCTTTATAGATGATAACTAAATATAAAGAAAACAAATCCTCACAAATGTACTGATAAGCATAAAAAAAAACAAAGAAATGACAAAAGTTGTCAAGAATTTCATTTTACTTGCCTCCACAATCAATACTCATGGAAGCAGCATCAAGAAATCAAACATTGGGCAAATCTTCTGCAGAAGACAACTTAAGGTGTTAAAGAGAAACTACAACGCTTTGAGGACTAAGGTGCACATGACAGGGCCATGATATTTTCAGTCATTTCACGTGTATGTAGAAGATAATCAATGAATAGGTAAGACTGGAGAATTGATGCACTTGAGTTATAGTGCTGACAATACCATGGACTACCAGAAAATAATCCAACTGCCTTGGAGAAAATACAGCCCAAATGCTCCTTATAATTATGAATCAGTCCCTGGAAAAGGACACCATCAGCCAAGAGGAAGCCCCTCCGTGAGGTAGATTGGTGCAGGGACTTGCTACAGCAGACTGGCACTGAACAGTTGTGAGGATGGCACAGGACCGGAGAGTTCTTTTTTCTATTTTATAAGGTAGATATGAGAGCTCACTTTAGGGTACATATTAGCAACCTGTTGAAATGATAATACTTTTGATCTACTGTGTTAAGTGATATACATTCTAAAATTAATATCACCTTTATCTTCTTTTTCAAATGTGGCCATTATAAAATTTAAAGTTTCATATGATGGGGCTTCAAAAGCTTATAGCACAATTAGACCATCTTTTACTTCCATTTTCCGTTACCTCTTTGAAGCCTCCTCCTCAGTGGTTTGCATTTTTAGTTCACTCTTTATTTCTACTGCACAGTATTATTCTACCTTTCTCCATTAAATCCTGTATCTCTCGCCTCAAGTATATTAATTTTTGGCTTTGTCTTCCTTAAGAACTTGGAAGTTAAAAAAAATCATCTCTCATCATAAAGCTATTAAAAATAACAACAAAGGGATCAGGAGTTCTTCAACAAACCCCAAATATATGTGGTTAGGTGCCATCAAGTCCATTCCAGCTCATAGTGAACCTCTGTGCAGAACAGAAGGAAGCACTGCTCAGTCCTGTGTTATCCTTGACAATGTTGCTGCATTTAGTCCCGTGTCTGCAGAGTCAAACTATGTAGGGTTATCAAAGCTGTGACCTTTCAGAAGCAGGTCACCACACCTGCCTTACCGACTGTTCCTGATTGGGTTAGAACCCTGGTCCTTTCATCTAGTAGTCAATCTAGCACTGAATCATGTGCACCACCCAGTTTGTACCATCTAAGCACCTTCTACAGAAGGATAGCCAAACTCCAACCCAACCCAAACCAGGGTGGATAGTACGGACTCTGACTCATGGTTCAGAGTAGAAGGATTCTGGTAGACTAGAGAAACAAATTCACAAATGCCCATGTGTATAAGAAAGAGGAATTGAATATTGGGAAAACATCCCAGCCCAGTCCAAATCAAGTCCATAAGTCTGATATTAGCTCATATGTCCAATATCAATCTACAAAGCTCTCTTCAGACTCATGAAATACATGCAATGACGACAAATGCAAGAAAATCCCAGACCAGTGGGTGGGAAGTCTTGTGAATGCAGTGGCATTGCAAGTGTCTCAGCGTTGGCAGGGATCTCCATGTGGTTCCTTCAGCTTCTAGGCTCTGACTATCTTCAGCCTCTCTCCATGTGTCTCCTCACCAGGAATGTTTCACAGGCAGTTAGCAAGTGTCTCCTCCCTCCAAGGAGGAAATACAAGAGTTCCCAGAATCCTCAGGAGAAGATCATGCCCACACAGAGGCCTCATTAGCTATATCCTGACAGGATAGGCTCCACCCCTACACTTTCAATCCTCAAACTGACACCAGGTTATGTAACTACCACAGACTCCATGGGACATTCGATAGCTGATTTGGGGGAGCAGTGGATGACAGAAGAGCCCAAGAAGGAAAAAGCCAAACCATCAGGAGAGCCAGAGTAGTTTAATAAATGAATTTTTGACAAGGGGAGGAAACAAGTCATATGAGAAATTGGAAAATCTGCTAAGATTAATAAATTGGATCTCAATGCCATATATTGAATCACTAGATCCCCCTCAATGATGACCTTTGCCTAGTGGCGGCTGCCTTTTTCGAGGTAAAAAGTGGTCCCTTTCCTACCAGGCACATTTCCCTGATGGAGTAGTGGTTATGAGTTGCGTTGCTCACCAAAAGGTCAGCAGTTTGAAACCACTAGCTGTGCCTCAGGGCATAGATGAGGGTTTTTACTCCCATGAGGAGTTAGTCTCAGAAATTCACAGGGCAGTCCTACCCTCTCTTACAGATCTGTCATGCTATGAGGGCTGGGAGTTTGGCTTCTGGTTTTCATTTACTTCATTGTTTGAAGGCAAGAAGGGTCTTAAGGGATTTACAAATTCCTGCCCCAATTGACAGGGAGCGGTTCAACATTTCCCATTGCTAGTGAAATCTCTTTCCTTCCCATTGTCCTAAGTACACGGAATCAGCCTTGGAGGGTTAGGGTTAACCAGATTTCTGTTTAACTGAAGGCCAAACAAAACCCACCTTGTTGCAGCCCTGTTATTGTAAAATCATTCTAAACTATGTTAGTTCACTCACCAGCCTATGTTTCTGGAACAGAATAAAAATAATTGCTTTCTTGCTTGGTGATCAGGCACCTTGCAGTGCCTGGGGGTATTCTTGTAAGTATTACTTAGGGCTGTAACCTAACTGAAGCTGTAGACTTTGTCAGGGATTGGGTTCTGACTTGTCTTGAGCTGAGAAGGAAGTTAATTTAAGGCTCTTTTTGGACAGAAGAGCAGCAATTCGCCTTCCCAGTGCTTACTTAGTGCAGTGTCAGGAGCTGGGTTTCTTCATGGATCATGGAGTCGATGAATGTCACCCATGGACTTGTTTCTTGCATTTTGTATCCATTCTTTACTGAATGCTGGTAGTGGTCCCAGAGGATTATGCTAAGGACTTCACATCTGTTGTATCAGTTCATCCTTCTTATCACACAGGGGGTGGCTTTATCTCTGTTCTACAGATGAGGAAATGGAACCTCAGAGACGTTGATGACTTGGCCCAAGTTCTATGGTTAGGAAGTGATAAAGCAGAATTTATAGCCAGGTCTGAATGAACTTCAAGGTTAAGGTGTTTTGTGAATGGTCCTTGTCTCCTGGATCAGGAACACCCCACATTCCTAGATAAGCGGAACCTGTAGGAAGCAGAGTTGAGGTGCGAAGGGACAAACTGAGGCATCCTTCATATTGCCTCTAAGTGTTAGGGAGCCAGGATTGCTGCTCTTGTTGATAGGTGCTTCAGCTGGTTCGAATCCATAGTGACCCTACATGGAACAGAATGAAGCAAGGTCTAGTTGTACCCTCTCACGCATTCTTATGCTTGAGGTCATTGTTGTAGTCTCTTTGTCAGTTGGTCTTGTTAACGACCTTCCTCTTTTTGCTGCCCCTCTACCTTACCAAGCATGATGTCCTTCTCTAGGGTCTGGTCTCACTTGATAACATGTCCAAGTACTTGAGACAAAGTCTTATCAGCCTTGCCTTTAAGGAGCACTCTAGCTGTGCTTCTTCCAAGACACATCGGTTTGTCCTCTTGACAGTTCTGGTACTTTTAATGTTCTTCTTCTTCAGCACCACAATTCAAACGCATCAATTCTTCCTTATATAATGTCCAACTGTCCCATGAATATGAAGCAATTGGAAATACCATGGATTGGCTCAGTTGCACCTTAGTCCTCAAAGTAAACTTCTGACTTTATAACTCTTCAAAGAGATTTACTCCAGGCAATACTTGGTTTGAGCTCTTGACTGGTGCTTCCAGGATCCAAGCAAGACAAAATCTATGGCAACTTTTCTCCATGTGATGCTGGAAGCTGTGTCAGTGGTATTTCACATGCCAGCAGGGTCAGCCAAAATGAGCAGTTTTCATCAGAGCTTCAAGACTAAGCACAGACTAAAACACAGATTTGACGGCCCACTTTGGAGGAAGTACCTCTGAAAACCTTATGCATTGGCTGCTTTAGTCATTTTAAGACACACATGGACCTCGTGAAACAGAATCAAGCTTTCCCGTGTTGTTTACAAGGTGATCATCTTTTCCAGAATGGATAGCGAGGATTGAACAGCCCTTTCTTGGGTTCTAACCCTCAGGAATCTTGTTTGCTGCCGACTGTTCACCATTGCACAATCAAGGTTGCTTGTAGTGGTATAGAGGAGAGATTTTCTTGGGGGAAGGACCAGTTCTCCTTTGGTTTGTTTGTTGTGTTTATACTTCACAACTTTTTGTGGCTTGATATTCCTGCAAACCACTGTAAATATACATTATTTGAAGAATGAAGCAAAAACATATATGTCCTATCTTTAAGCCAGCTTTCAATTCAACAGATATAAAATAAACCTGTCACTTTGTTCTAAAATGCCTTGGGGCTCACTCTCAGTGTCTACAGGGAATAGCGGAGGTTAGGGACACACAGTGAGTACCATGGGGCTTAGACTGAGGTGTGCTTCTCCAAGCACAAAGGGGGGGCAACATTGGTCATGCCTTGGGGCTATTGGAAATGTAATATCTCAACGTCTCATTCCCTACCTGCTGGATCAGAATCTGCATTCAGTGGAGATTTTCAGCGGACTCCCCAACATAGTGGTGCCTGAGAAGCATTCGTTGGCACATGGGCTCTGAGCTTCTGCTCTATTTGGGTGGTCTTGGGCAAGTCATGCCATGTCTCTGTGCTCAGATTCCTAATCTCCCATGCTTGCTGCTCTGGGTTATCACCAGTATGGGGAGTGAAGCCACACAGCGAGGTAGCATCAGAGGAAGGTACCCTTTGTGCACCGTGTGTACAGTGTCAGGTTGTCAGAGCATGTGTGACCATTCATGTGTGTTCCATATTTTACCTTGGCCACCCTTGTGTTCCCAGAGGTCCAGGCACCCAGGACAAGGTTGTTTACTGGGATGGTAAACGTCTGTCAATTTTATGGTGGGTATCTTTCCTCCCATTTGGCATGGAAGCTTGATGGGCTGTTAGCTGCCATTGAATTGACAATATCTCCTGGTCATCTTATGTATGTGTAACAGGACAAAATGACTCCCTGCCCAGCACCACCGAAAACCCATTTATACAAACAAGCTCCTTGCTCAGCACAGGATTAACCATCTCATTAACCATCCTCGTAGGGGCAAATGTACAAGAAGCAAGCCCTAAGAGCTGGTAAATGTTGGCTCCTCAGGTGCTGAGGAAAGATCTCGGAGTGGTTCCTGAGATGCTTCTGGCAGAAGGAGCTCCCACCACCGATCAGCTGGGAAAAAAGAAACACACACCCTGGGTGGTGGCACTTGTGCCCTGGAAGCAGAAAATCTTGTCACTCTGTTTCTCCCACTGTCTCTGATGGTGAATGCTGATGTGTCCACTAGGAAGACTGGTGATTCAGGTGAGCCTGGGACCAGGAAAAGGAAACAAGCAATAGTCAATGGTCTGCCAAAGACAAGTTTGCCAGAGATGTATGTGGAAGCTACCTAACAGGCACAAGGCTGCTGGGTTTATAACAAGGGCTGCTTCCTTTGTTCTCGTGTGCTGAGATAAGAGTAAAGAAATATCATGCCGTGATGTAAGCACCAATCTGACTCCCTGCCCTGCTCCCCAGGCACTTTCTGGACAACTCATCACCAGGACCTTATTTCTTGAAGAACTTATGTGTTGGCCACTCTGGGGTCTGAGTATTAAAGGTGGAGAGACAAGGCCGAGTTGGGAGTGTGGGGCTGGGGTTATGTCCATGCATCTGGAGACTCAAAACACAGAAGAGATTAAAGAGGACTGGCTATGTTGTGGTTCTCGTGTTCTGTCCAGTTGACTCAGACCCAGAATGACCCTGTGTCCAGCAGAACAAAACCCCACCCCATCCGGGGTCATCATCCCAATTGTTCTCATGTTTGAGCCCACCCTTGCAGCCACTGTGCCAATCCATCTTGATGCAAATCTTCTTCTTCTTTTGCTAGTCCTCCAGTTTGCCAAGCACAATGTCCTTCCCTGAGGAAACGGGCTCCCCTGGGAACATGTCCAACGTATCTGATGTCTTGCTATCCTCGCTTCTTATAAGCATTCTGACTGTACTTCTTTCAAGACAAGATTCGTTGGTTCTTTCGGAAGTCCGTGGCACTTTCCGTATTCTTGGATAGCACCCTAATTTAAAAGCATCTATTCTGTTTCAGTCTACAGTGTTCCAGTGATCTCTGGAAAACCCTGGAGGAAGGCTGAGGTGGTCTCTGATCCCAATCCAGGAAATGAGCGAAGGATGGTACATTCTCATCTCAGGTAACACTTGAACGTGGCCCCACAGTCATACCTGCCCTAGAGTTGGCTGTTTCCCTTACATTAGCAATAGTGTTGCCACACTCCTTCCCACACCTTCCTGGAAGGAAGTGGTCACTGGGCTATTGAAGGTCCCTTGCAGCTGCTTCCTTCACACCTTTAGCTGCCGAGGACAAGGTCAACATTCTAACACTCTTTATCTGAATTTTGGGTAAGTACACAAGCTTTGCATTGGGTAGCTCTGCGACACAGCCCTCTTTAGAATTTCAAAACGCAAGGCTAGAGTGTGCCTGACCCCAACCATGACATTTTCCATTGTCTCACAAGCATGTAAAAGTTGGACATTGAATAAGGAAGACAGAATACGGATGAATGTATTTGGATTGAGTTGCTGACGAAGAATATGGAAAGTGTCACAGACTGCCAAAAGGTCAAACAAATCTTTCTTGGAAGAAGTACAGCCAGAATGCTTCTTAGAAGCAAGGAAGAAAAGAGTTTGTCTTGCAGACTTTGGACATGTGTAGTTCTTGGAGAAGGACATGATGCTTGTTGAAGTGGAGGGCCAGAGAAACAGAGGGAGAGCCTCAGTGAGATGGAGTGACATGGTGGCTGCAACAATGGGCAATGAAGAGATGGCACAGTACTGTGCAGTGCTTCATTCGATTGTGTAAAGGGACACTCTGGCTCCTTTTGGCTCAGAACTAATTTGATGGCATCTAACATGAACAACGTGCTCTTTGTGAACTAGTGTGGTCTGTAGGCTTAAGGCAGAAAACCATAACCTGAGGGGGGGCCTCATCTAGAAATATAGAGATGCAAGCTAAAATTTGGAAAACCACCCTCGAAAATATTTTACTAGGTGGACTTGGTAAATATTTTACATTGCAAGTGTTTTGGCACTGAAATGGAGGCTTTAAAAATAATGTTAGCTAGAACACAGTTGCTGTGTCGTGGATCCACAATTCAAACCCAACACCATTGGAAACTCAATCTCCCTTTACCCAAACCATTTACTAACGACCTAATTCTGCACACATTGTGACCCATACTTCTATAAGGTTTCCCTCAACCTATGCCCAGGTCACAAGGGTTTCCCTCTCAGTGGGGTGGAACTGCATTGTGATCCTAAAAGGTTATATACTGGTGCGTGTGAGAAATACCTAGCTAGGAAGACTGGGCTTTCAGATTTTAGCAGAGTCAAAGCTGAATTCTCAAAAGAGGGAAAGAGGTATATGGACTTTGCACTGTCACAGAAGGGGCTTCCAGAGGCAATTCACCTAGAAGCCTGATGTGATGTCACTCCCACATGGTAAGTGATTTGATCCCTATGGTAATTGGATTTTATGTCAAGTTGCATTTGTACATGAAGCCCTGTTGTCCATAGTGGTTACATGGTGGGCTGCAATCCACAAGTTCTATAGTCCAAAACCACCAGCCAGTTACAATCACCATCCACGCTACCTGAGAAAGACAGGGATGTCTACTCCCATAAAAAGTTAACAGTCTCAGAAACTCACAGGGCCAGTTCTACCTTGTTGTGTTAGTCTGGATAGACTAGAGAGACAAAATTCATAAACATGCATATGTATATAAGGGAGAGGTTTATATACAAGAGCAACTGAACATTATGAAAAACATCCCAAACCTGTCCGGTCCAAGGTCATAAGTCTGATCCAAACCCATATGTCCGATCCCAATCTATAAATCCTCTTCAGACTCACGAGACACATGCAATGATCCTAAATGCAGAACAACCACAAGCTAGTGGGCAGAAAGTCTTTGTATCCAGTGGTATTGTAAGCATCTCAGCACTGGTAGGAGTCTCCACGTGGTTTCTCTCGATCTAGGTTTCTGACCGTGTAGTGTCTCCTCCGGGATGCTTTGTAAGTTGAATGTCTCCAAGGGAGTGAGAAAGTGTCTCTTACTTCCAGGAAGATATTTCCACATTCCACAGAATTCTCAAGAGAAGGCCATGCCCACAGAGAAGTTTCATTGTCTATTTCCAGATTGACAGGGTAAACTCTATCCCTACACTCTTAATCCTCATATTGACACCAGAGTAGGTGACTGCCACACTTGTCCTGTAGGGTAGCTATGGTTTGGCATCTACTTGATAATGGTAAGGTTGTTTGGGTTTTGCACTTGTGTACGGGTGAGCTCCAACCTGTCAAATGGGTCACAGCCTGATTATGCTTCCTGGGAGGTGTGGACTGTTTTATAAGATAGGCACTGGAGACTTCTCCCCTCTCACTCTGCCCCCTTGGCTTTCTGCTTTCTGGAACTATGTGTCTGCTTCTGAGGCTGTTCCACTGGGGACTCTAAAGTCCTGGGAGCCACCGTGGGAACTATCATCGCCCTGTCATGTTTCCATTGACTTTGGGTCCATGTGACTCTGCACCCACCGCCCTGTGATCTTCCTGCATTCCACCTCAACTTTCTGTGTCATCAGCCTACAGTTGCATGAGTCTGAAGAGGACTCTGTCTAATATCAGACCCATAAACTTGCATTGGACTGTTCTGGGATACCTTCTTGATATAAAATGAGATCTTGATATAAAGTTCTTTCTTATATGTATATGAGTGTCATTGGTTTTGTTTCTCTCAACAACCCAGCCTAATATAATCCCTAAAGAAATGAGTGACACATTTGAGTGCAGAGGGAAACACACCCAAGTCCAGGCACATGGATAACATCATCACAAGCATATTCACTGTGCATGACAAGAGGTGCAGGATAAGATATTAATAGAGCAAAAAATATCCTCAGAACCCACAGGCTTCCTCTAGGATCTTATATGTTCATCTCCCTCCATCTTCCTGCTATCTATATTCCGAGAGCAACAAAGAGTAAGAGTTATTCACACTCATATATTCTTAGTTGCCACTGAGTGGACTCCAATCATGGCAATTCTGTGTGAGTCAAGTAGAAGTGCTTCAACCAATTTTCAAAGCTGAGATGAGTCAGAAGCAGATCACCAAGCCTGGCCGACTTCTGAGTCACCTGTGAGTAGCGATGGATCTTAATGGAACTCTTAACTATTTGAACCACCTAGGAACTCCTGTGTGTGTGTGTGTGTGTGTGTGTGTGCAGCTTCAAAACATCTATGGAAAAATAGAATTAAGAACTGATGGAATTCATCGCCACACTTCTTGAAGTCCACTCGTCTATCCTTTTAAAAAGTATTCACACAAATATGTGTGCACATGTCTAGTCACACATTTTTCATATTTACGGAACTGTATCTAAAAATTTGGTAAGAATGGTTGCCGCTGTCAGTCTTAGAATCAGAGGTGGAAAAGAATAGAATTCAAGAGGATCCTCTTGTATAATCTCACTCTCAAAGCCATGGAGTCAATATCAACTTACAGTAGTTGACTTTTTAACAGGGGCTACAAATTTTCTGTTTAAACAATTGACAGAAAGAGGAAAAAAGAACAAAAGGTGTCACATGGCTGTCATACATATGTATGCTTTGGGGTTGGTTCCTGGGAGTCGAGGATTGTGTCTGAGTGTGAGTTGATTCCTGGTGTGTACAGAGTGGTTAAGTGTTGCGTTTGGCTTCAGTAAAAGGCGGTGGCCTGGTGGAAGACCTATGGGGGTAAGGAGAATTGAAGTATTCCAGAGGTGGATCTTTCCACTCTCTGGAGTCCATGTGAGGCTCTGCTGAGTGGTATGGGCTGGCCTAGTTGACACTGTGAAACCAAGATAACTGTCTATACATTTTTGTGTGTGAAGTGTCTCAGCAGAAAATTCTTGTCTGTAACAAATATACACTCTGAAGATAGTTATAACAGTAAACACCTTGCTCATAAAGCAGCATATCCGTAACATATGTCTACAAAGCTGGAATGTTAAGTGGAATTCCCTGCTCCTGTCAGAGCTGTCATTATTCTCCAAACACAGACACTTCCTGGGTCACATAATTTTATCTGCACATGAAACAGTGGTTTGAGTTGCTGCCAGTGTTTTTATAGTTAGCAGTTTTATCAACTTTCTTGTGCATTGGCTGTGATGTGGTCATTAGAGTTTGTGTACTTCCATCAATAATTTTTTTTTTAGAACCAAGTCATTCTTAAAGGAGAAAAAAGAAGAAATACTTTAAAAGGTTTCCACTCAATTACTGTAAAACTGTTACTAAATTATGTTGTAATTCAACATAAAAAGATTTTTTTGTAAAGCAAGTTTGTTAATATTCATAGACGCTAAGAAATATTACCTTTCAAAAATTTCTAAATAGATCTTTCCTTATTCATCAAATAGCTGTAGTTATCATATATTATTCTGTGATTAAAGTGGATAACAAGCATTAGTTAGGATTCTGTATAGTCTGGCACTGGAAGAGGTCCACAAGGCCAGGGCATGACATGCTGAACTACTGTACTGGGCGATGCTAACCCTAAAAACTCATTGCCTTCGAGTCTGTTCTAACTCATCATGCTGCTACAGAACAGGGTAGAACTGCCTCTGTGGTTTTTCCAAGCTGTAACACTTTGTGGTCTTTACTTAATGTGGTAGTTAGATAATTGTCAATTTAAGGATTAAGCATCTAGGGGTGGAGTTTAGTCTGTCCATCAGATCATAGTCAATGAGGCCTCTGTGTAAACATAACCTTCTCCTGAGAATTCAGAGAAATCCTGATTTTCCTCCTTGGAGATGGTAGACACGTTCTCTCTTTGTTCAGTTCCTGTGAGACATCCCTGAAGAGAAGCCACACAGGGACCTACCCTGATATACCCAGAATCCTGGACCTGGAGAAGGCACATGAAGACCCCAGTCAGTGCTGAGATGCTTACAATGCCACTGGATTTACAAGAATTCCCACCCACTGGCCTGTGATTTTCCTGCATTCAGCAACATTGCATGTGTTTTGTGAGTCTGAGGAGGACTTTATATATATTATTGTCAGACGTATGGGCTAATATCAGACTTATGGACTTGATCTGGATGGGGCAGGGATGTTTTCTCAATTTTTAATTGCTCTTGTATATAAACCTCTGTCTTATAGACATATGAGTGTCTCCATGAATTTGTTTCTCTGGTCTACCCAGACTAGCACACCTAATCTAATGTCAGCTTGAGACTATCAGGAGTGAAGTGTGGGAATTTAGCCTGTCAGCTTGGTTGAGGTGGCCTCATTTGAAGGCACTAAGGAGATAAATAGCTCACTGGAGGTGGGACACACACACTCAGTCCCTGGGAGACATTCTTCTTGACAAACCACATGGAGCTTCTATGACAGAGTCAGAGTCCTGGAGCTGGAGGAGCCACATGGAGACACATGCAAGCTCTGAAATGCTTACCACCACTGGATCCACAAGACTTTCCACCCACTGGTCTGTGATCTTCCTGCATTCAGCATTGTTACATGTATTTCATGAGTGAAAAAGAACTTATAGATTGGTATCAGACATATGGACTAATATTAGACTTATGAACTTTATCTGGACTGGGTTAGGATGTTTTCTCAATATTCAATTGCTCTTAAATATAAAGCTCTTTCTTATACAGATATGAGTGCCTGTGGATTTGTTTCTCTAGTCAATCCAGACTGACACGTTCTTTAAAGGAGTTGAAAGCCTCATTTTTTCTTCCGAGGAGCAGCTGGTCATTTCCAATTACTGACTTTGCAGTTAACAACTCAGAGCTTAAGTACTGTACCACCAGTGCACCAACACCAGGGACATCTAAATCCAGAATAGCCACCACAAGCACGGGGAATCAACAAGTGTTGATAATTGCAGCTGGTCAGTTATGAAACAAACTGGAGTCTTCCCCTCACACCTGGATGAAGAGGAGACATATCAAGGCATTTTACATTTGAGTTGGAGGTAGGGATCTTCTATTTTATTTGTGAGCATATGTTGACCACCTAGTCCAGACTTTCATGGCTGTGACCTGTGGCCACAGAACAGAATTGGAAACTTTAGGAGGAGAACCAGACAACTACATTTCGAACCAGAACAGACAACCAGCATGGGTCCAGCCACTTTCCAGATGCTTTGCAATTTCTTTCTCAAAAAGTCCGGTCAGGTATTATCTCATTTTACTTCTAGGCAATGAAGACCCCAAGGAGGGATCCAAGCTAACATAAAGCTCACTGCTTTCCAGTTGATTTAGACTCAGCGATGCTATAGGAAATAATCACCCTTGTGGGGTCTCCAGGTCTAAAACTTTACAGAAGCACAAAGTCTCAAGGCAACTTTCTCCCACACGGAAAAGTCATAATATGAGCTAGGCTCTCTTTAACTCCAAAGTATTGTCTTTATTACCTCACACTGACAAACAAAGGCTTATTTGTCTCTGCCCACCAGACATTGGCAAATTATTATCTTGGACAGTGGTTTTCCAGCATGGCATCCTCTGGAGAGTTGGTGACAATGTATGTACTCAGCTTCATTCTAATTTCTAATTCAATAGACATGGGGCAGTCCAATAATTTGCATCTCTAATAGCTATCCAGATAAAGGTTCTGTTAGTCTGGGTAGACTAGAGAGACAAATCCATAGACACTCATGTGTCTAGGAAAGAACTTTACATTAAAGAGCAATTGCATATTGAGAAAACATCCCAGCCCGGTCCAGATCAAGTCCATCAGTCTGACATTAGCCCATATGTCCAATACCAATCTCTTTAGACTCATGCAACACCTGCATGAGTGCCAATTGCAGGAAGATCATAGGTCAGTGAGGGGGAAATCTTGTGGAGCCAGGGGTGGTAGAAGCATCTCAGCACTGGCAGGGGTCTCCATGGGGCTTCTCCAGCTCCCAAGACACAGCTGGATCAGCATGGCGCCATGTGTCTTATCAGTAGAGTGACTTTCAGCGAGTAAGCTGAGAGTCTCCCATCTCCCTGGAGGAAGACAGAAGCTACCAGAATTTTCAGGAGAAGGCCATGCCCATACAGAGGCCTCATGGCTGTGAACTGATTGACAGACCAGACTCCAACCCTTCACTCTTAATCCTCTCAAACTGACAAGCAATTATATATCTACCACATGGGCCAATGATTCTGTTCCCAGGCTGAGTGACCCATTTCCTCAAGGTTTTCAGTTATGCCTAGAAGTTTCCATAACTTTGCCTCTGTATGCTCTACCACATTCACAGACATATTTGCGGCAAAACTAAATATAAATGTACAAATACTCTCTCTTAAATCTAGATATACTCATGGTCTACTCCCACTCTCCCTCCCACATATGTTCATTCTGAATGTCTCTCCAAACATCTACTCATAGATCACCACGTTTGCAGGACTCTGCGTATAATAATATTTTCTTCGGGTACCTTTAATGCTTGCAGATCTCCCCTGTCTTGCTCTGCCTCTGTCATTGTTGGCCTAACTCTCTCCTGTTGTATACTGATTTCCCCTTCACCCAAATTCATACTTGCCTACCCTCTAGCCAATGACTTCCTATCCCTCCCTTCTCTTTTCTTGGAAGTTTTTGCTACCATATGACCCAGCAACACCCCCCCCCCATCCCCTTACTGGGCATATACCCAGAAAAGGCAAGCAACAATCCATGACCAGACATCTGTGCCCCAGTGTTCATCACAGCATGGTTAACAATCGCAAGGAGTTGGAAGTAGTCCAAATTTCCCTGTACTGATGAATGGATTAAAAAGCTGTGGAGTACTATGCCTTGCTGAAAAGAAGTGATGAACACGTGAGGCACATCACCGCATGGGAAGAACTGGAGAAAATTATGCTAAGTGAAGTTAGTCAAGCACAAAAGGACACGTACAATATGAGTCCACCAAGGTAAACTTAATAATAATAATTTAAAGGTAAGTACTTTTGAAAAACACCAATCTGGCTCATATACTTTATGATAAAAAGAGGAGACAAGGTGGAGTGTACAGGTGGGCTGGAGAGAAGAGGGAAGCACACACCCTAAAGTGGAGAGTGCAGAGATGACCACGTAACTCTTAAAAAGGAAAGCCAAGAGCCTTCTGGCCACATGTGATAGAAAACTCTGGCAATTGAAGAACTTTCTCTTCAGGTTGTATTTGGATGCATGCAACACAAGCCCACTTTAAGGAAGGAGCTTAAACAGATTGTGTTCTTCATGTCTAACCACACTGCTAGCTTTAGCAGGTCACTGGGATCTCAATAATATTAAGATCGGTATTCATATGACTCTATTTCACTCCTACTTTTAGATGCAAAATGACTGTTGTGTTTTCAGAAGTCATATCTCTTTCTATTCCAGAAGGGAGTGAGAAGGGAAGAGATTTGGTACATCTCACCTGTTGTCTATATTCTTCTCTGTAGCTTCAACAGTGTGAGAGAAATACTTTAAAGTGAGTATTTAGCTAGGTCCATTGCATCCCTAGACCCAATCAGGGTTTTGTAGTTAAGAGAGGAAGAATTAGTCTGAGGATATGCTACTTGGATTTTAGGAATATACTTAATTATACTGCCACAGAAACTTGGCTTGGGAAGATCTTAGGGGAAAAAGAGACCCCAGTTCAAATATATTTTATAGACATCTTTATTAAGCTATAAGCAAAACAAAGACAGAAGCACTTTATTAACCCTTTAACAAGATAGAGAAAATAATGTATCATCTGGATGAGGAAAGCAATGACCATGAGGCCACAATGATGTCCAAAGGATCCACAGCTACGTAGCTAAATTGTAAAATATGGAAAGTGAAGGGAATTTATCATAAAGTCATGATTAGGGGTGATCAATCCCAGTTGCACGTAGGACAACAGGAACTGGAAAGGGGCTATGATTGGGATGAACACATTATGGCAAAGTAAGGAAATAACAAGATTGCTTCAGGGCCCTCTGACCACCTTGGTTCAGGTAAAACTCATGACCTTCTAGCAGAATACTCATATTTCTATAAAGGGCATGCTCAGGCAAGTTCCAGAGGGTGAGACTGCTCCTCCCAGGGCTGGCCAAGAGGGCCACAGCGAATACATTCAAGCTGAGGGCAAAAGTTTTACATTGTCGGTCACTGGTCAGAAGTAACTGAAAGAAGGCTTTATCAATGAGAAGACTCAAATGAATTTAAGGTTCCCCCTGTAAACTATAGCTTTCCACAAACCTAATGCTCAGAATTTCAGCTCTAAGTATGAGAAAGAACTGGCTGTTCTCAAGGGAGTTGTATGAATTAGTTCTTGCTATATAAAAAGCCAAGGAGCTCTGGTGGCATAGTGGTTATGCAGTGGTTTGCTGATTGCAAGGTTAGCAGTTCAAATACCCAACTCTTTTAACATTCCACCATGCTCCATTTCCCTATATTTCTCCATCCCCCCACGCCCCAAGGGGAGAGGGATAATCCTTTGTATCTCTGGGTTCTCTAATTCACTGCAATGTCCCACAGCAACTCATGAAATTTTAAAGAAATATGTCATGTGGTGGGTAGATGATGTTTAGTCTAAAATGTGAGAGTCAGGAAGAGGTGGACCAAAGGCAGTTTCAGAACCTGATGCCAGAAATGTCCAAAAGTCACAGCAGGTGACTTTGCTGCTTCTCCAAAAGCTTAGGCAAGAATTAGAAGTCTGTCTATTCAGTTAAGATGCCTCATGCTAGAACTGCATGGTGGAATGATTATATATCCAAGGAAAACAAAGGATGGTGTCTTAAGTCACAACCTCTACTAAAAGAAGTTCTAAGAAAAGAAGAGTCTGGCTCGGTCCATGCTTTGTATTAAAATGGGATCTTAAAAATGCCCTCAAGGAAGCAAATGGTGTGGCTTGATTCACGCTCTCTAATAAGTTCATTATACTACAACCCAATGTAAAGAAGACCAAAATCCTCCCCAGTGAACCAGTAAGTCATGAAAAAAGAAGAAAAGATTGCAGTTGTCATGGATTTCACATTTCTTGGGTCCACGATCAATGCTTATAGAAGCATCAGCCAAGAGGTCAAAAGACCTTTCGCTTGCTGCACAAGGACCTCCTAAGAGTGTTGAACAGAAGACAGGTTACTTTGAGGACTAAAGAACACCTGAACCAAGGCATAGTATTTTCCATCACCCCATCTGCATGTGTCCATTGGCCATAGAATACGGAAGACTGAAAAAGAATTAAAGTACTTCAATTCTGGTGCTAGGGAAGAATCATGAATGTACCACAAACTGACAAAAGGACAAAAAAAACTGCCTTAACAGAAGAACAACTAGAGTTCTTCTTAGAGGCAAGGATGGTGAGGATTAGTCTTACATATTTTCAACATGTCATCAAAAGAAACTAGTTCCTGGAGAAGGTCACCATGCGTGGTATAGTGGAGGGGCGGCAAAGAGGAAGGCCTTCGAGGAGATGGAATGACACAGAGGCAGAAACAAGGGCCACAAACACAGGAACTGCAGGACCCAGCAGTGTGATTAGTGAATTGAGTACAGGGCCAAGGGTCGTCATGGGCCAGAATTGATCTAATGCCACCTACTGATAAACATTGACCTGAACCTCAGCTTTTGGAATGAGCAGCACCCTCCACACCATGAGACATTTCCCTAAAGTTTTGTGAGTTCTGTGGGACATTGCAGTGAGTTGCAGAACCCAGGGACAAGAGGGTTTATACTCAAGGGTGGGGGGTGGGGGTGAGATGGAGCACAGTGACCTTCTAGAAGAGTTGGACATTTGGGACATCTTTAGTTTCCAACTTGTTGAGATTAATTTGGTATTCATTATTCTACAAGAAATTATGACTATACCATATCCGGTTTGGCTATTGCTTGTTTTGTTTCCACAGTAGTCACTATTTTCATGTGATCTACTATGGAGTAACAAACCACTTCACATAGTGAATTGAACCCACCGCTGTTCACTCTGAAGTCTATGGGTCTTAACTGTGTCTGGTTTGGACCGCACCTGGTGTTTCCTCTGCAGCTCTCACCTGGTGTGCTTCCTATCATTCAACTGAGACCAGATGTCTTCACGTCTCACCAAGATGTACACCCTGAGATAGGACTCCAGACAGTCTCAGAATTGTTACCTGAGACAAATTAGAGAGACATATGTAAGAGACTCCAGCACGAATTTCACAACCAACCAGAAAGCACCAACTTCTCCTCCCCTTCTGAAGTGCTCTTTAAAAACCAGGAGCCTTTTCCTAAACAATATCCTCCTCCTTTTCCACCTGGATGAGGGGGGAGAGCAAAGCAATTTTATCAATTTTCTAACGTGACCTTCTTGCCTCTCAAGGGAATCTGCTTCATCTCTTTTAAAATAACCCAAGCTTATACTTAAGCTTTGGGTTCACTCTTTGCTGCTGTGTGCTGATGAGTGTGTGTGAACTTGCCTTATCCTTGGCCTCTTACAAACCAGACAGATGTGGCCCTTGCTAGATTCTTCATGGTACTGGGAAAGCATAACCTGGCATTCCCCCGCCAGATCGAACACCACAATTTGCATTCACAAGTTGGGCCACCGGTCTTCAGCCAGCTAAGCTGGGGCTCTTTATGTGGTGGTTCAATTCTAAGAGAGAAGACAAGGTCCAGTCCCTAATGCTTTTCCCAGTTTCTGCTTGAATCACATTTGCTGATATCCTATTGACCAAAGAAAGCTACAGGACCATGTGCAGGCCTGATGTGGGGAAGAATGCTGTTGTGTGGTTTATTCAAGGGGAAAAGATTTATGAGGGATCATTATGGTAACGTCTGAACTGTATGAAGGAAAATATGACACAAGAATTGAAGGAAGACCCATGAACAACCTATGATCTGCAGATGACATGATCTTGCTTGTGGGAAGTCAAGTGAACTTGACACATTTCCTGATGGAGATCCATTCACCTGGATTGCACCTCAATGTAAGAAACAAAAATGCTCACCAGTGGGCCCAAAGCAGCATCACCATGAACTCAGACAAGACTGAAGTTGTCGAAGATAACATTTTATGACGCTTTGAAGACTGAGGTGCTTCTAACCCACGTCAGGTATTTGCAATCACCTCAAACACATGTGAAGGCTGAACAAAGACTAAGAAACAGCAGAGATTAGGAACAGCATGAACTTCCAAAAGAAGAAACAAACCCCTGTTAGAAGGACAGCCAAGATGTTCCTTAAAAGTGAAGAAGATGATGATGATAAGACTTAACTTTAGACTTCTTATCAGGAAGGGACCGGTCTTTGGAGCAGGATATCACCTTTGGGAAAGTAGAGTCAGAATAAAAGAGAAAGAAGTTCAGGGAGGTGGGTTGACACAGAAGCTGCAACTATGGGCTCAAATGTGGCAAATATCAAGGCTGGTGCAGGACAGGGCAGTGTTTTGTTCTGTGGTAAAGATGGTCACTAGGAGTTGAAACGAATGGAAAGGATGTAACAACATCACTGTAACAATCTCCTACAGAGACTGAAAGTCAAGGACGTCAGCAGTCACAGGCTCTTCCTGCCATGACTTCAATTTTCTCTGCCAGCAATCTTCATTCCTTTAGTCTGACTTCATCTCTTGAGACTTTAACCACCGGAAGGCAGTTCAAAGTCACTTTCCCAGCTTCTCACTAAACATTCAAAACCCCCAAAAGGCATCTCTTTTCCTTTTCGTTCTCTCCTGAAAACCCTAGACATTTGACTGGTCTGTTATGGGTCAGATGCTCACCTGAGGGTAAGAAAAGAAGATCCCATTGTTGGCTGTCTCATTAGAATGTCCTGTTTGGATAATTGAGGAGACAGCCCTGTAAATGGGGTGGCACCTTTGTCACAGGGAGACAAGGTGTTCTTTTTAGGTATGGAGCCATTTCCAAAGAGAGGAAGCCCATCTGAAAGAATAAAACTATCCATGGATGTTCCAGGCTGTGTCTTTTTTTAAATTTATATTTTAAATTTATTTATGTTGTTGAGCATACACACAGAAACACTTACACCAATTCGAAAGTATTTATGTACAATATAGTGAGACAGATTACATTTTTTCCAGCTGTATACTTTTACCTTCGTGTTAGAAGGAGTTTTAGTGGCATATAATGAACATAGCATACAATTCAATCATTCAATCGCATCCACAAAGTCATCACCACAATCAACTTTAGGACATTTTTTTCTTAGACTAATCATTATTAGCTCTCCATCTCCCCCCTTCCCTGCAATACTCCCAAGGAACCATTAATTCACTTACTGGCTCTATAGATTTTCCTATATCGGATTTCCTATACAGAAAAAAAGCTTCCACTCCCCAACTCACAGCAACAGCAAAGTAAAACAGATAAAAACATCAATTGAAAAGAAAGCAGAGGATATGAAAAAATTGGAACACATTAAAAATGGATCAAAAAAGAGGTAAGAGCATAAGGTGTTAAATTTTAACCTAATTGCATTGATAATAATTCATTTCCCAATGCATTTTGCATTAGAGCAAGGTTGTTCACATTCTTGGTCTCTGGTCAGAAGGAATTCACTAGAGGCTTAATCCACATGCATTTCTCCTTCACTTTTTAAAACTTCATTTTTTTGAGTTGGTCCTTCCACATTAATGTAAATTCACTGTGCCTTAAGATTTTGAACTGATCTTTCCAGGTGTTATCAATTTGATCCTGTGTAGGTAGTTTTTAAAAGAGGATAATGCTCAAGGCAGAAATATATATCTATTTTAACAAATTAGGGCACAGCAAGTTAGGCCAAACTGTTTGATTTTAAGATGATTTCAGGGGGTATTTTTGGTGTAAGGAAGGTTTAAGATTTTCATCAAGAGCAAGAGTTTCATCATCCATCTTCTATGGCTCCAGAAAGTCTAGTGTCCATGAGTCCATGAGTATTTGATTCTTCCATACATTTTTCTCTTCTTGAACAGAATTCTTTGATGGACTCTTTGATCAAAAGGGTTAGTAATGGCAGCTGGGCTTATGGCAGAGGAGGAGACATGTTTTCATTCCTCCTCCCATTCCTGACTCTCTGTTTTCTTTCTGTTGCTTCAGGTGAATAGACACCAGTGGTTGTGCGTTTGAAAGCCAACTGAAAGTGTCTAAGATCCTGGCACTACACAATGAACTATGAGGTAGATCAGAAGCCCTTGACACATTCTTAGGCCAATTAGCTGGAATGTCCAGTGAAGCCATGGTTCTGAACCTCCAAACCAAGGAACCAAGCACTAGATGTTTAGTTCTACATATGCAGCCACAGCAGCTATAGCTTTGAGTAGTTATTGTAAATAGATCTCTCCCACAACTTCTGCACAACCAAATTTCCACATATGTACAACTTATTGACAACAATTAATATAATTGGTTATACAACCTTACTTCTTGCCTCTCCTTCCTCCCCCACTTATTGGATAAAGTAGAACTGTTCCTGTGGGTTTCTGAGACTATAGCCCTTTAAAGGAGTAGAAAGCAAAGCAGGTGGTAGTTTGCAACTGTTGACCTTGAGGTGAGCAGCCCAGTGCATAACCACTGTGCCACCAGGGCTCCACTGTGGATGTAGTTAGGTAACCTTATGATTAATCAATGCCATTTTTTGTATCACCAGTCCAGGCTATAGTGATCCTGAAAGTCCACATCACAGCTTTCTCTCACAGAGCCCCAGAGTGGCTACGAAGCACCCACTTTTTGTGCACAACTGCCTTTGGGCCACCAGTGTTCCTTAAGGGAGACGTGACTCATTGCCATCAAGGCCATTTGGATTCACGTCGATCTTACAGGACAGAGGGTACCAATCTTTACAGAACTGGACAGCCTCATCTTTCTGCTTTGGAGAGGCTGGTGGCTTGGAAGTACTTACTGATCTTGAAGTCAGCGGCTCTGTGTAAAACGCAATACATCCTGAGCACCTTATAGCCAGAAAAGACAGAGAGGCACATGAAACAATAGCAGTGGGGACCATTGGAAAGCCAAACTCCACAGACTCTTTCTCTGAAGGTTTCCTGTTTGTGTGCTCGTTTGCTGTGAGCTGGCTGTCTTTTTAACAAGATCTCAAGCAACTTCACCTTCGCTTTTCCATCATTTGCAAACCCTTTCCTTATTAAGCCCGCTCCAGGAATTTCTCTTATTGTCTTCCACAAAAGGCAGATGAGCACCCTGCTGGGGGCCAGAGGGGGAGGGAAAGGTTCTAACTGAGCCTTCTTTGGGGCGAGTACACAGGGGCATCACTTTGCCTTGCAGCCCCCCTCTCTATGTGGGAGGAGGAGGGGCGAGAAGAAGAAGAAAGACCTGAGGCTTTAATTGGTACATCCGTTTCTCCCTCCAATCCCGTTAGGAATTTAAGAGTGAGCTAATGACGTTCCACATTGTAATCAGTGCATCTCTGGGATGTGTGGCCTCGGCAGGAGCCTGCTCTGCCGTGAGAGGAGTGCGGTGGCCCGCCCTGGACTTTTTAATTGGCGCCAGGGACAGAACCAAGAGGCAGTGACTGAGAGTGCACAGAGTGTAGGAAGGCCAGCCTTGGGGGAACACTACCCAGTTTCCACAAATAGCAGAGATTCCTGAAAGGCTTTGAGGCAGGCCAGCTGTGAGGTAGCCATGGCGATGGAGGGCTTGTTTCTTGCCACCCTGCTGCTAAATCAGGCCTATCTGCTCCCTTCCCAGGAGCCTCAGCGGGTCAGCCGAGGCTTATTTCAGAAACTCCTAGATACAGAGAGGGCTCAGAACCCTTCATTAATCATTGGGGCTGGCTCCTGACTCTCTTGTGGTGTCTCTCAGGGCCCCCTCTGCTGGACCAGCCTTGGAAAGTAATTGTGGTGTCACTGCTTCTAGTTAGCAGGCTCTGGTTTGCGGGAAGGGGTTGCTGAGTTCTCCTTGGGTTCTTGGTTGGCAATTAGAGTGTGTGGAGCAGTGGGATGGCTGCAGCTTTGGGATCTGAACAGAGGCTGACTTCACATACTTCCAGTTCAAATGTCCTGCTCCCCTGTCCTTCACCTGGCCCATCCTCCGAGCCCTGGATGGGAAAATTCATGGGAGCTGGTGAGGCCACGGAAAAGCAACAAGAGTCAAACTTGACAACGGGAGTGAGAGGTCATCAATTAACATGGTGTTTCTAACCATAGTTTTCTCATATGCCCTTTTCTAGTTCGGGACCCGATGCCTGTGGTTCTAATCCTATATTGGAGAGAATTCTTCACTTTACTCCTAGACAGAACTAAAGTGGGATTAAATGCTGACTTCAATTGAGAGTATAATCCAGTTACATCTTAGATTTCCTGGGGTGCGGTCTGCTGAAAGACAAAAAGACCACACCATTCCTCTGTGGATAAGAGCCATTCTGGACACAGAGAGAAATCCAGGCCCATTGGAAGAAGAGCAAGTTCAAGATCTCTGTCTCAAGAGATGGAAGCCGAGACCAGAGGCAACAAAGACTGTGAGACAGTGCAAAGGCTTCAGTCCATGATCAGAAAACCACAAGATGGAACAGAAGAGCAGTGCCCAGACTCTGGGACAGTGAGGAAGTGACAGGCAGGTTCCCTGCTCCACAGAGCAAAGGGGTCAAGGGTCAAGGCTGAGGATCAGAAAGAGTCTTTACTGCTGAATGAGGATATTGCTGTTGACTAATGACTGTATCCCTTACTATTTATTGATCATGACTTATGTTAACCTATTAACTTCCCTAAGAAACCCCCATAACTGTGAGTATTGTCTACAAGTTCTATGTGGCTGCTGCAATGCATTTTCAAGCCCAGGGGAGAAGTGGGGTGCTCTAGGTGGAATGAATGGTGTCAGAAGAGGGTAATGATGGATCGACATGAAGTGATGTCTGACCCCTGCCTCTTGGCAGCAGGGAAGCCAGAGGAGGTCAGAAGTTGCTCTCTCTCCTCACTGTTGACACAGAGGGCAAGGGGAGCTCCTGGGTAGATTCTTGGCTTCAACACAGAAGATCTAGTTTCACTTCCTCGCCAATCCACCTGATGCACAATCCCTACCATCCATCAGTGGATATTTACATGTTGCTATGTAAAAAGGTTTCAGTGGAGCTTCCAGACTAGGAAGAAATGCTGGATGACTGGAAAACCAGCCTGTGAAATGCTTTTGGATCACAACAATCCAACTGGAGCAATTTCTAAACTACCACTGTAAGCCTGAAATGTGTCTCAACCTCGGGACTTGGCGCCAGCAACAAGTTCAATTTATGCACTCATCAAGTGCTGGGATGGGATCTGGGGAAATAGTCAAACTTCTTTCCTCTTTTATTGTGAAATCACCTCTTGTTCTTATTGGTTGCCATCAAGATGATGCGAGTCACTATACCCCTATTTGACAACATGAACCCATCATGTTTCCGGGCTGCAAACCTTATAGAAAATGATCTTTGGGTTTTTCTTCTGCAGAATCTGGGGGATGGTTGGAATTACCAGTCTTTCTGTTGGCAGCTGAAGGCTTAGCTTTTGCACCAACCCCCAAAATGAAAACACATTCACTGCCCTTCAGTTGATTCCAACACACAGGAGCCCTGGAGAATTGGTCTAACTGTTCCTGGGAGTTATCTGCGACTGCAACTCTTTCAAGGGACTAGAAAGCCCTGCCTTTTGCCTCCAGAGTGTCCGGTGGTTTTGACTTGCTGACCTTGTGGTTAGGAGACCAGCGCACAATGACCAGAGCTCCAAAAATCATCAATGGGAATGTATGGAAGCTATTGGTGCAGCCCAAACATTCCTCCTTCTTAGAGCCTGAGGTCTAAGATGGGAAGTCTCTCACTCTGTGGAGGGAGCCTCCGTGTGGCCTCATGGAAGAAAGAACACTGGGCTTCTGCAGGTGGGACAGAAACCTCCTCTCCCTGCAGAGCTCAGTGCCTGCTCAGAGCCCAGCTGTGTCGTTGTTACTTTTTTTCCTCCACTAACACCCCTATTGTGGACTGAGTGAATCGGGCTTGCTCCTATTCCTTTGGGAACAGGAGTCAACCCTGACTGTTCCTGGTTTGTTTTGCTGCTTTAAATAAGGCACTGCCTCACTTCCTGCGCTTCAGCCGTTACAGGTGCTGGTGGTGCAAATGGTTAAGAAACCGACTCCTTGGCAAATGGTTGGTTAGCACCGGTTAAGGGCAAGCGGGGTGCTCTGCTTCTGAATGATCGTGGCCTTAAAGACCTGGCCCCAGGTCTGCTCTGCACAGGAGTTGCACCCATGAGTTGGACTCCCCTTGAGGCAGCCATCAGGGCCTTGGTTCAGGGAGGGCCATAGAGAAAGGGGCATGGTGTCCTGAGATGTGGATTTCCATCTAGGTTTGAACCTCTGATAGCACAACAAAGCCAGAGGCTCGCCTGGGAGGAGGGCAGGTACGGGGTGTACCCTGGAAACCCCTTAGGTAAGCTGCCAAAGAGCATTGCCTTTTGGCCTTCCCCTTTTCTGTGGGCAGCCATGAGGGGTCGTTCTGCATGGGCAAACCCAGTACCACGGGTGCTGTTTTCAGCAGACGCCCCTTGCTCAGCACACAGCCTCCTTGGACGAGAAGGGGACTGCAGAGGGAGGGGCCAGCATGGCTGGGCTGCTGCCCCTTTCTCAGGCCCCTTGCAATTCTTTGCAGGAGCCGAGCCTGATAGAGAGAGGAAGCTGGGCACCACAGGCGAACCACCAGCCACGTGGGCGCGCCTTGTTTCACTGCATTTGGCCTCGTGCTGTGCATTCTCTCTCGAAACCTGGGAGGTTGGTGCCCACATGGCGTGGAGGGCGCCTCTGGCAGTGGGTGCTCACCTCATATCTCTGGGCCGCATTCAGGACATTCCCTCCTTGTTCCACACTTCTTCAGCACGCGATTGCCCACTGAGCAGCCTGCAGTGCCGTGGGAACATAACTCTTTTTTTGCACAGGAAACCCCAAAGCTCACGGGGTTCGCTATATTGCGATATTCGCTTTATTGCGTGGTGTGGAACAAACCCACTCTATTTCGGAGGCGTGCTGTACATGTTTCCATGCCAGGCTTCTAAACCCGCCTGTGTTGGCTGGAAGGGTGCATGTCAAGCTTCAGCAGGGAAGCAGAGAGCCTGGCCTCAGAGAGGATCTGGGGTAGAATGGGTGAACCATGCTCACAAAAGTCAAAAGAGATTGCATGACTCGGTTTTCTGTAAATTCCTCATCTTAGAGGTTCAATGACAGTGCAGAAAGTAGGGCACTTCTCTGACTTGTCTTTCCAGGAAGAAGGTAGCCCCTCCATCTGCTGCCTGCCCTCTATTCTCTGCTTAGGGGCCTGTTGTGGCCTGGGAAGGCAGAAAGGGCAGAAGAGCCTGATGGGAGGGAGAGAGCTCTAGTGCTAGGGCAGTTTTCGGCAAACTTATGAGATCAACAAGCCAATTCTGTCCCTCCTAACAACTCTAAAATCACTCAAGGGCCTTAAATATGTTTTTACCAACAAATGAAATCACCGCGATCTGAAATAATAACCTTCAAGTGTTTTCAATGTTACTTCAGGGCCGCACGTTGTTCACCCTTAAGGAGCCACACATGACTTGAGAGCCGCTGTTTGCCAATCTCAAGGCAGGGGCAGTGGGAGTCAAAGCTTTTCATGGGTGGCAGGTATCAAAGGCAGAAGGCATGATCAAGAGAGTCTACCTCTTCATTCCCTCTCACTGATGCACTGAACTTGACTGAGAGAACTTCGGTGCTTCCCAGTTTGCTGGTATCTTATGGAAGGATAAGCCTCTCTTTGGTAGTGTGATTTGGAGTAAATAAAAGGAAATAGGGTATGAAACCGGACCCATGGGGACCTGGCAAATTGTTCTCTTTTGAAAATGGCTTTTAAAAACCCATTCTATTTATGGGATTTTATTTTAAGCATTCATAACTGTACCTATAATAACACACCAGGGAGAGTTTGGAGCGATTAACTCATTTGCAGGAGCAACTCCCACAGAAAGGGGGAACCCAGTCCTGTTTTCCAACCTCTGAGCCCCCTAGGTCAATCCCTCTTCCCTAATTGTCAAGCAGGACCCCAGCCTCTTCCATCAGCTCCTCTTGCTCTTCCATCAGGAATCTCAACTCCTGCCCCTGCTTCTTGCTTCCCCTGTGGTCCTGTGGTTCCATGTGGGGCTGCTAACCACAAGATACTCAGATTGAAACCACCAGCCAGCCTGTGGTTGAGAGATGAGACTATCTACTCTGAGGAAGATTTACAGCTTCCTAAACCCACAGGGGGTGGTTCTGCCCTGTGGCACAGGCTCGAGATGGGTCAGAATCCATCCGATGCCTGTGGGTTTGGTTGAGCTTGTCCTTCTACAGAATTCTGTTCACACTCCAGTAAAGACTGGCATTTTCTGGTCTGCCTGTGATGGCAGATGGTAGCAGCAAGCATGTACATAGAGTGACTGTAGACCAGATACCCAGGCAGTTGCCCAAGCCGCAAGGTAAGTGTGAGCTGACATACTTACTTCCTAATTTTTAGTGAACACTGTCTCATGGTTCCCCTCCTACCTTTGACCAATAAACTGTGCTCACAACACAGTAGTGTGTAAACACATGTACACCTTGTCTCACTGGGCTTACTGGGCACTCAGTCCCTGCCACCGAGTGGAAAGTTAAAAAGAGGCTTATATTCTGTGGGCCGGAATCTGAGGCTGATGGAGAGATCGAACAGTCAGGATATCTGATGTGGGGGAAGAGTAAAAAGTGAAATTGTTCACTGGAGATGAGGAAGAAAGCACAAGTAAGACTGTGCTTTTGCCATTTATTGGGGAATCCACATCTGCCGACCCTGTATATGACCACCTTTAAACATCACCCCTGCCCTAGGAGGCCTGATGACCTCCGCTTCCTGGGAAAGACACAGAGGCTTGCAGAATTTCTAGTCAAGGGCCCACAGGGGCAGGTGGGAGGGGCAGAGTTTTGACCCAGTCTGACTCCACAGCCCACCTGTCCAAGCCCTGTAGTCTTCAGCCATGCTGCTGTGACTGGGTCTGAGTTTAATAGCTGTCCCTATCTGCACTCTCCACAGCCTCTGCTGTCAAGTCCATGCTGAGCCCTGCTCCATTCATCTCACCGCTGTCAAGTCAGATCTGACCCACAGCCTTCCTAGAGAACAGGACAGCACTGCCTCTGTGCATTTCTGAAACAGCATGTCTTTACGGGAGCAGAGAGTCTCCTTTTTCTCCCCAGGAGCAGCTGAGAGCTTTGGACTGAAAACCTTGGGGTGGTCAGCCCAATCCGGAGGAGTGCGTTGGTGGGAGGGATGCTCAACCACTTGACTGATCGCCAAACACCCCATGGCATCAGTATCGAGAAGCAGAATGGATACACAAAGCCCTCCTAGAAAAGGGGAACTTTCGGTACCCAAAGCCAAACCAATGGCTGATGCACCGACTCAATGAGCCACCCTCCAGGACATGGTGGTGCTGCCTCCTTGTGGGTTCCAGGCTGTGAGCTTTACAGAAGTCGACCGCTTCCTTTCTTCTGAGTCACCGTCTTCTCACTGCTCTCGAGCCAATGGTGACTCATAACTGCCCTCTGGGCCGGGGTAGAACTGCCCATGAGTTTCTGAGACTGTCATTCTGTGCAGGAAGAGAAAACTCATCTTTTGTCCTAGGAGCAGTTGGTGGCTTCGTCTGCTGACCTTCTGGTTAGCAGCCCAACATGGAACCATGACGCGACCAGGGCTCCTGGGGCTAGCAAACTGCTGGTGGGCTCCCTGAGACGACTGAGCTCTTGCTGAACTCCCTTCCCTTTATTTGAAAAGCAAATATAAATGACGGTGTGACGAATTAGCATCCTAGAGTCATAGGAAAAACCCATCTTAGCACCATAAGTCATTTTTCTTTTATATTTAAAGCAAGTTATATAATGTCCTTTTATGCATGCTGAAAATTACCTAACATGTTATAAACACACTCATATACATACAGCCTACCCGCTTGCCATCTGCTCCCTTCCTGAGGTGGGGATAAGCTGAGATGAGCTTGGGGAGGAAGATTCCAGCACTCCCCTCTGCATTGCGCTAAGGCACTCCCCTTAGCTGACATGTGCAATGCTGCCTTGAGGGAAATCAGCTGGAAGCTGGACAGCAGACTGAAATAATGGTATCATTGGTGCTGGGCTTGACTGTGCTTTCACCTCAGGGCGAAGGGGAGGCCAGAGCAGGGCAGGAGAGGAAGGTTGACTGAGGAGCAGGCCCCAATGTGGTCATCCTTATCTCTGGGCCTTCCCCTCCTCCGTCTGTGGCTTAGTGACAGCAGTACCAGCCTCTCCACCCCATCTCATTTCTCTCACTGGAAGGAGCCAGCCTTCAGTCAGACCGGAAGGCAGGGGTAACTCCTTGTTCTGGCCTTCTGCCCTCTTGCCTAGGCAGCCTGTCTCCTAGCTTGCACAAAAGAGCCTTTCAGAAACTGGTTACCTCGATTAGAACTTTCCAGTGAGGCCTTTTGTTTTCCCTTAAGCGCTGCAGCTGAAATGCCAGATCCTGCTGTTGCTATGAGGAAGCACTTCCCTCCCCTTTCTTCTCCCTCCGTTTCTATTGACTAGGAGAGACCAAGAGAGGGATTCCCACTCCCTTGCCAAATGCAGAGAGGTGCTTGAGCTTCTGGGGCCGCCAGTGGGATTAGGCATGGTTCTGGCCTGTGCTAATAATCCTTAGTTACCCCCTATTCTCTCGCCTGAGTCTCACGAGAGCAGATCGGTAACTAAGGTCTATGAAACCACTCAGCCCTAAGTGCACACAGGAGAACCATGGAGTTGGAGCACAAGGTAATTTAGCATGAATATTTATATCCTGTACAGGCCATGAGCCATGATTCACTCAGCTTATTTTCATTTTAGGCATTTTCTTCCCATTTGTAGCCTTTATTTATTACACAGTTAAGGGTGTTAGCAAAATAACACATTACAGCGGGCTTTCTTTTTTTCTGTTCTTTCTCAATTTCTAATATCTCTCTGGAAAAGTGTACTGGCATGGCATCAAAGGTAGTAACCATTGCCAAACCCCAAGAGACCTACTGAAGCCTGTACTAAGTCCAAGGATCCCTGGTGGTGTGGACGGTTAAACATGGACTGCTAACCACAAGGTCAACAGTTCAAAACCACCAGCTTCTCCTTGGATAAAAGATAAGGCCTTCTATTCCATAAAGAACTATAGTCTCAGAAACTGAAAGGGGCAGTTCTAGCCTATCCTATAAAGTTGCCATCATTTGGAATTGACTTGATGGTAAAATTTAGAGTTTATACTGAGCCCAGTGGTTCTGCCTGACTTCTTGGGCAGCAAGTGAGACCCCTCTGGGTACAGAGGAGTAGTGATTCACATTGACCACTCATTGGGGTGAAGAGCTAGCCACTTCCCTTTGACAAGAGTGCTGCAGGCACTTACCTGCCCCACATGTTCACCCCGTGCCCATGGCTGGAACCAGTAAAACCTGCCTGTACAGCTCAGCATTGCCATGCACTCAGTCTGTGATCTTAGAGAAATGATTTCCCATCTTTAAGTCCCATTTCCTCTTATGTGAACTAAGAGTAGCAATAGAATCCCCTTCGTGGAGATGAGGGTGTAAGAAAGTGAATTAACTGCTGTGTCACTGTGTCAATCTATTGAATGGGGGTGGGGTCCCCTTTTACATGATCTTCTGCATCTGCTGGGATGTCCTTCTCCAGAGACTTGTTCCTCCTAATAACATTTCCCCAGGGCACGAAATATCCTCACGTCCCAGGAGCATTCTGATTGGACTTCCCCCAAGGCAGGCTTGGCTCCTCATTCTGGTCACCCATGCATATAGGATATTGAATATTGAATATGCTTGCCAACTCTATCATCCATATGTATCCATCTACCTCTCATGAGGGATCCTTGTCCATCATCAAGCCTTCGTGTACTGCCCAGCTGGAAACATTTAGGAGTTTCCCATGTTATTTAGTGTGACCAGATAACGGAGTTATAGATGGTATGTATCAATACGAGGGATACATGCCCCTTGCAGATTGGCCTCCAAATAGGAATCAATGGATGGCCCCATTGCTTGGTCCTCTTTTCTGAAGACCAAGTTGCTAGAAGAGTTATTTTTGACCCAGAGTAGGCATTGTCTGTGTTGATGAAAATTCTGCCCAGTGTGAATGCCCCCCAAAGCTCAAACTGACCTGTGAGCTTGTCTTTGAGAACTTCTCATTTGAAGGTGACTGCTCAGGTGTGCAGGCAGTCAATTTGGAAAGGTCACATGTTCAGTTGAGGGTAGAAGATTGCCAAGCTACAGCTTCAAAGACCTGGCTTGGTACCTTATCTCCAAGCCTGGTATCTTATCTCTTGGTTTAACTGTGGCGCCATGGGGGCTAAGGGTTGTGTGGGGAGCTAAAGAAAGGAATTGTATAGGTGTGTAGATGGATAGACAGGTATGTACAAGTGTGACGTGATCAGAGTGGTGCTCATTCCTGCTGAATCCTTTGTGCTCCTCTTGCTCTCTGAGAAGTCTAAAGACTATGTACATGGCCCCAACAGGCAGAGCTGGTCAAGCTCTCTTATACCAGGCCCTGGGAGGATGTGTGTCTGGCCAGGCTGGAGCCTTGATTTACAGTTCCCTGCAGCAATAATGGAAGAATGCACAGAGCAAGACAAATGGCAAAATTTATCAGCACTAACTCCTATCAGGGTTGTGGGGAAAAGAAGCTACTCCGTAGTACCTACGGGACCTTCCCAGGTGTCCAAGTTCAAGTATAGAAACCATTTTTTTCCACGACCCATCTCAGGGTACCATTCTTTTCTGTGTAGCAAATTTCTCCAAATTCCTACCCAGATCTTCTGGAAAGGTGAAACTAACTGGAAAAAAATATGAACACAGGCACCATCCAAACCACTGTTTGATTTATTTGCATGCCATTTTAACTGCATTACCATTTGCATTGGATGAGACCTCTACACAAGTTTTGAAGAGCCTAGATGTCACTCTAGGTGGGGTTCACCCAAACCATACTAGTTTCAATTGCCTCTACTGCCTTCAAAAGCTGGATAATGAATCAGGAAGACTCAAGGGAAGTTGATGCATTTGAATTAGGCGTTGGGTGAAGAATATTGAAATTGCTGTGCACTGCCAGGAGAGCTAGCAAATCTACATTCGAGGATGCACAGCCAGGTGCATCCTAGAAATGAGGTGGGAAAGTCTTCGTCTCACACACTGTAGACATATCCTCTGGAAGGCCAATCCTGGAATGGGGCATCATGCTTGATAGACAGCAAAAAAGAAGAAGAGTCTCAAAGAAATGTATGGATGCAGTGACAGTGAACTCCAATGTAGCAGCTATTAGGAGAAGGTCTGGCACCCATACTGAGTCCACTCTTTAATACCTTGGCTCCCTATGATGAGGAACTGACTTGGTGACACCTACTTCCAAGAACATCAGTATCCTGAGTTTGGGACCTATTGTCAGGACAACTGAGAGTAGACCAAGACTCTTTCTTCATGCTGTCTCCTTGTTAACATATTCTCGGCTACCCTTTCATTTGAGATGAAAAGAATACAGCAACTCTATACTTCTGCCCTTTTCTCACATAGTTTGCATTTTCTTCTTGCTTTAAGCTTCCCCTGACCTGCAGACTTGTTAACGAACCTGCTGCTTTATCTCTGTGTCCTGTAGCTGACTGCCGTGACACTTCCTGTCTCCTGTTCAGTGCTTCCACCCACCAATTTCCACGATTGCTCTCTGATGCTGAATACTCGGGCACATAGTCTATATGGTCCATTCCTTGCTTTAGGCATGATTCCTAGGTCTGCTGTGAATTAACTAGCTCTGTGTCTAGGTGGCACATTTTGTAGTCATTCTGGGGAGCATGTTGCTCATCGGTAACATGAGGTGTTATACTTTATGAGAACACAGAGTCACAATACCATTAATATCACGTGTGAGTAAAATTTTGCTGGACATCATTGAGAGATGGTTGCTGCAGTACATAAACAAGGAGTGGCCAGAAAGTTCCAGCTGGATTCAGAAGAAGACATGGGATGACGGATATCATTACTGATTTGAGTTTGGGAGTACCTGAGAGACTCGGCAAAGGCATTCAGCTGGGCGGATTATAGCAAACAATGGATAGCATGAAGGTGATAGGAAATTCCAGAAGACTTCATTGTGCTCATATAAAATTTGTACATGGACCAAGAGGCAGCTGTGTGAACAGCCTAAGGAAATAATGCATGATTTAAAATAAGGACCATCAGTGCATCAGGTTTATACCCTGCCATCATGCTTATTCAACCACTCTGTTGAGCACATGATCTGAGAAACTGGACGATATGAAGAAGAATGAGGCACCAGGATTCGATGAAGCCTTATGGACCATTGTCAATATGCAGGTGACACAACTCTGTTGATTGGAATTAAAGAGGACTTGAGACACTTGCTGAAGAAGATGAAGGATCAAAGCCTTCAGTATGGATTACCACTTGATGTAAAGAAAACAAAATCTCCACAACTGGACCAATAGACAACATCATGATAAACAGAGAAAATATTGCGCTTTTTAAGGATTTCACTTAACTGGGAACCACCATCATCACCCATGAAAGTAGTAGTCAAGACATTAAATAACACACTTCTGATCCTTGGAGCCACCATACCAGTTCAATCTCCACTTCCAGCTGGGGTTTAGAAAGCCACAGTCGTCATGGCAATGCTTAAGCAGATGACAGCTAATGTGAGCAAGTTGTTCAAGGATATAATGATGAGAACCTGGCCACCCTAAAATGTTACGTGGAGACCAGGCCAAGGAGAATGCCTATGACCTGGAGACCAACCTCACTGTCTTAAAGCTGTAGTAGTTCAACATAGCCTTCTTTTAGACCATGGTCAATGCCCAGATCCTACTGAAGGTCCTCGTCACCTTGCCCCACACCGACTTCACCCTGTGCAAGTGCATGACCAACTAAGTGCATCAAGAAGATTGGCCCATCTGACAGGTCATCTACCTTGGCAACCTGCTGCAGACTTGCCACTTCCAGGACTCTAGCAAGCCTTGGAAGAAAACATGAACCTGTTGGAAGGCATCATGGGCTTTGGAATTTCTTTCCGCAAGTTCATCTGCCACATGGTGGGCATCATGTACCAGCCCCTTGACTTCTGGCCAACATGCTTGGGGACCTGACGGACAGCTAGCTGAAGGTGTAGATGAGTACATATGGATGGACCGCCCATAGGGGTTGGGTTAAATGTTCATCTGCATCCATGAAGAGAGCATCAAGTCCAAGAACACTATGGAGAGAACGGACTTTGTGTCAGTCATGTACTTGAGGACAATTTCATGATTGGGAATGTAGGGGTGGAGTCTAGCCTGTCAATCTGGAGATAGCTAATGAGGCCTCTATGTGGGCATGGCTTTCTCCTGAGAATTCTGGGAAGTCTTGCAGTATTTCCCAAATTGAGAAGAGAGATTTGATTTAGTTCCTTGGAGATGAACTCCTGACAAGATGAGATGATAGCATACTGATAGATCCTGGAGACTGGAGGAGCTGGAGGAGAAGCCACATGGGCTTACCCTAATGGAACCAAACCTCTGGGGGAGGAGAAACCATGTGGAGACCCCTACCAGGGCTGAGATGCTTCTACCACCACTGGATACCCCTGATGGACCCTGTGCCCTGGAAATGAGGAGCCATGGGGGGAGACCCCTGCCAACACCAGGGATACTTCTACTGCTTCTACTGCCATTAGACACACAAGACTCTGCACCCACTGACCTGTGATTGTCCTGGTGTCATTGCACGTGCTTCATAAGTCAGAAGAAGACTTTACAGGCTGGGATCGGACATATTGGCTAATATGGGACTTATGACCTTGGACTGGATTGGGTTGGAATACTTTCTCAATGTTCCATTCCTCATGTATTTAAACCTTTCCCTTATATCCATATTCATGTTTATGAATTTGTTTCTCTAGTCTACCCGGACTAACACAGACTTTGACAGCATGTCCAGCTCCACGGTCTCCTTCCAGTTGTTACAGACCTTTAATCAAGACTTGTGGACCCTTGACAAAAAAGAAAGAAAGAAAGAAAGAAAGGAAGAAAGAAAAGAAAGAAAGAAAGAAAGAAATTAAATGATATATTGTATGTGACAGGGCTCCTATACCAGACCTCTTTAAAATATGAGAGGGCAAAGATGTCAGTTTGAGGACTAAAGTGAGCCTGACCAGAGTCATGGTCTATTCAATCATCTCATATGCATGATAAAGCTGAGCCACAAACAGAGATGACTAAAAAAGAGTTCATGCATCTGGATCACTTGGGAGCCCAGAAGAACAAACACACCTGTGTCAGAAGAAAGATATAGGAAGGCTTCTTAGAAATAAGGCTTGTCATATTTCCTCTCCTGTACTTTTCATATATTATCATGAGAGACCCAGTCCTTAGAAAAGCACATGACTCTTGGTAAAACAACAGGTCAGAGGAAAAGAGGGAGACTCCCAATGAAATGGATTGATACAGTGATTGTAGTCAGGGGTCCAACGTGCAATGATGGTGAGAATGCTGCAGGACAGGCCTGTGCTGTGTTCCATTGCACAGAAGACCTCTAGGAGTTAGAATTGACTGGGAGGACATTCTATTCTAACAGAGAGAGGAGCCCTCATGTCATAGCAGGTTGTGCGTTGGGCAGCAAACCGCAAGGTCAACAGTGACTGAGGGAGAAAGAGGGAGTTTTCTACTCCTATACATATTTCTCATTGATTTGCATCAGAATTGGCGAAAAGGGTTTAAGTGTGGCTTTGAGTGATTCAGTTGAGGTTTTTAATATGTACTGAACCTTTGGAGTCCATTCTGTGCATTTAAAATTTTTATTTTTAGATGAGACATGTATGTACACTGATGGGAAGTGTGGGTTTGTTTTTTGATCATTTTACTGGTGGCTCATATAACTCCCATCACAATCCATGCCACTGTATTAAAAGCCACTGTATTAAAAGCAGATTTGTACACTTGTTGCCATCATCATTCTCAAAACTTTTTTTTTTCCATTTAAGCTCCTGGTATCAGCTCCTCAACTTTCCCCTCCCTTCCTGCTCCCCTCTCCCCAATGAACCCTTGATAATTTATAAATTGTTATCATTTTGTCATATTCTACCCTGTATGATGTCTCCCTTCACCCACCTCCCTGTTGTCCATACCCCAAGGAGGAGGCTATATGAAGATCCTTATAATCATTCTACTCCACCTTCCTTCCACCTTCCCCGTATTGCCACTCTCACCACTGGTCCTGAAGGGGTCATCTGTCCTGAATTCCCCATGTTTTCGGTTCCTATCTCTACCAGTGTGCATCCTGTGGTCTAGTCAAATTTATAAGGTAGAATTGGGACCATGATAGTGGAGGGGAGGAAGCGTTTAAGAACTAGAGGAAAATTACACATTTCATCGTTGCTAAACCATCTCCTCTCTGAGACCATTCTGTAAGGGGATGTTGCTTCATCTACAGATAGGTGTTGGATCCCCAATCTGTACTCCTCCTCATTTATAATGATATAGTTTTTAGTTCTTTGATGCCTAATATCTGATCCCTTCAAGACTGCGTGATCACACAGGCTGGTGTGCTTCTGCCATATGGGTTTTGTTGCTTCTGAGCTAGATGGTCGCTTGTTTACTTTCAAGCCTTTAAGACCCCAGATGCTGTATCTTTTGCTGGCCAGACACCATCAGCTTTCTTTATCACATTTGCTTAGACACACCTTTGCTTTCAGCGATCATATTAGTAAAGTGGGCAAGCACTGGTATGATTTTTAGTTCTTTGATGCCTGATAACTGATCACTTCAACACCTGTGGTCACACAGGCTGGGGTGCTTCTTCCATGTGGGTTGCTTCCAAGCTAGATGGTCGCTTGCTTACTTTCAAGCTTTAAGATCTCAGATGCTATATCTTTTGATAGCTGGGCACCTTTAGCTTTCTTCACCACTTTTGCTTGCGCACACATTTGTCTTCAGTGACCGTGTCAGGGAGGTGAGCATAATGGAATGCCAATTTAATAGAACAAAGTATGTTGCATTGAGAAAGTACTTGAGTGGTGGTCCAATGCCCATCTGCTGCCTTAATACTAATCTTGTAAGTATATGTATATAGATCTATTTCTCCATCATCACATACAAATATATTTACCTATGTACCTTCCAGTATTTAGATCTTTATAACTGCCCTTTACCTCCCAGTTCTTTCATCTATTTCCTTTTACTTTATTCTTGTCCCACTATCCTGCTCAGCCTTTATTTGGGTTTCAGTAATTTCTCTGTGTTACATTACTCTTGATCAATTCCTATCAGATCTCTCACACCCACTTGTTCTTCCCTTATTCCTGTGTTGGTCAACACCACCTCCTTTTCCCCATTTCTCCATATCCTATGTCCATCTGAAATCATTACTCCCATTGTTTTCTCCTCTGCATTGTTCATCCAGCCTATCTTATCTATCTAGACTTGCAGAGATAATAATATATACAAAGAAACCCCAAGACATCGCAAGATGAAGGGACAAAAGAAAACAAAACGATGACAAAAAAACCCTCAATGGGGCCGAGCCCCAGTGGCATAAGTGGTTGAGTGCAGGACTGCGGCCTGCGGGCTTGGTGGTTCAAATCCAGCGGTGGCTCTCAGGAGCAGCGCTGGGTAGCTCCCACGACCACCAAAGGACAGTGATGCCTCCCCCCCCCCCCAAAAAAAACCGCCATGTCCAGAAAAATGATATAAATAAGTTAAAAATAATAATAGCAGAAGAAAAACCTGTAAATAGTCCAAGGTCTGTTTGTCAACTTGCAGGAGTGTCCCCTGGTTGAGTCGCTGGGCTGCCACATCCTGGCCCCAAGGGCCCTCCCCTAGGAACTCCATGCTCTGCACCTCCTGCTGCTCTGTTGCTTGCTCTCAGTGTTCTGCCTTAGTGTGCTGGGGTCAGAACAGGTACAATTCCAACCCTGCTTCTCCTCTCTTGTCCCTGTCGGGCCTTGGGTCAGCAAGGGACATCATGTTTCATAGTGAGGCCAGCCACTCTGTACCTTGGCTGTTCTGAATAGAGATATCATCCTCAAGGAATGTGGATGTTTTTATTGTAGCAGTTGATTGATCTGCTTATGGCTCAGGCTACAAGTTCTAACCTGCCCTCTTTGGGTTCCCGTGCCAATAGGAGATCAGGTTTCAAAGTCTTTGCAGGTCGGCTTTGCAGATTTGTCACCTGTGTGCACCACCCAGTGGTCAGTCTCCAGCCAGGGCAAGGGGTATAAACGTGTTGTGTTCGAAAACTCTTTGGAGATCAAATACACAAATGTATAGATTGCAGTATATGGAGGAATCTCTAGACAACTTTATAGAATTGCTTTTATAATTTCTTCCCTCTCTAGGATCCGTCTACACACCTGCTACTCCCTGGGGGCATGGGGGTTGATTCCCTGATGCTGAAAACTGCAGCTTCCAGTTTTTCCAGTTCTGGAGTTACCGTTTCACCACCCATGGTCTTCTCTCGGGCCTCTTCTGCTTCTTCCAAGGGATTTCTCAGGGAGAGGCAGTGAGGGAACAGAACATAAGAAAACAAGGGGGGGGGGTTGTACACTCCCTTTGAGTGATAAAGAGCTGCTATTCACTCCTTCTACCAGATCTGAAAGGTTTTCCTTGAAGTTCTCTCTGCTAATGCCCAGTTCTGCTCTTTTAACCAGCATTGTCTTCAGCCCAGAGGTATGCCAGAGAGCAGGAAAGGGTACATGTGCTGCGGGCACGTCATGCCGGTCTAGGTTGAGAGCCTTCACATGGATGCCACACGTGTACTGTTCAGGTTTTATTACAATGGCTTTTGAATTTGAATGTGGTAGTATTTACTGGGCTCAATTTTCATTTAAAAGGGAATTTTTAAAACTCTCTTCTGACTAGTGCTATCTTTAAATTTATAAACTATGATTAGAATCATTTTTTGACCCACATGAAAAAAAAAGTAAAGAAATACATTCTTGGGGAATATAGGACTGGAATAAAAGAAACACGGTGTGTTTAAAAAAGGTGGCTTTGTGTTCATTTGCTTGACATTGACTGAAGTAGAATTAAGAAGACAATGAAGGGGTAATGAGGAGGAAGGCTGGGAGCACTGGCATCTATTTATGGGATGAATAACACACTATTCCTTATTGACCACTTGGTGGCACTTGGTGGCACAGCTTAGGGCTGTGGTATGAAGAAGTGCACATTCTTCTTCTTTTTAATATAGATTTAATTGGAGGCTCTTACAGCTCTTATAACATTCAATACATCATCCATATTAAAGTTGATGGTGCCTGGCTATCAAAAGATGTGGAGTCTGGGGTCTTAAAGGCTTGAAGGTAAACAAGTGGCCATCTAGCTAAGAAGCAAGCCCACATGGAAGGAGCCCACCAGACTGAGTGACCATGAGGTGTCAAAGGGATTCGGTATTAAGCATGAAAGACCTAAAAATCGTATCATTATAAATGAGGGGGAATTCAGATTGGGGACTCAAAGTCCATCAATAAGAAGTGCACATTCTAAGGAGGGCCCGGGCACATTATTAGGAGCCTCTGAAGAAGATATACAAACTTCCACTTGCATTTATATATTTTTTTCCCTTAAAAATAGAAACACTGTCCAATGTGTCCCTATACTCACTTTCTTGTTGTCCATGTCCCAGAGAGGAGGCTACATGTAGATCCCTGAAATTGGTTCTCCCTTTCTATTCCACCAACCATACAGTATAAAAATAATAACAATTTGTAAATTACTAAGGGTTCATGGGGGAGAGGGGGGAGGAAGGGAAATATAGGGAGCTAATACTGGGGGCCTGGATGGAGGGAGGATGTTTTGAGAATGATGATGGCAACAAGTGTGTAAATGTGGCGTGCATACAATTGATGTATGTATGGATTGTGATGGGAGTTGTATGAGCCCCCAATAAAATGATTCATTAAAAAAGGGGAGGGAGAAGGAGGAGCTTATGCCAAGGGCTCAAGTGGAAAATATTTCAAAATGAATATGGTAATATGTGTACAAACATGCTTGATACAAATAATATATTGAATGTTATAAGAGCTGTAAGAGCCCCCAATAAAATAATTCAAAACAAATAGAAACACACTAACTTCAGCAATATTTTGTATAGGTTCTGATGACTTGTGTCAGGTGTACCTTAGTCTTTAAAGGTGATTTTCTTTTTAACATGCTGAAGAATATTTCAACAGATTTTCCCAGTGCAATACACCATTTGATTTCATAGTTGCTGTTTCTCTGTACATTCACTGTGAATTCAGTAAAATGAAATCTTAACAACTTCAATATTTTCTGTTTTTTTTTTTTGTGGTAGTGTAGCCCAGTTAGGAAGATTTTTGTTTTCTTTATAATTAGGCAGAATCCATATTGAAGGTATCTTTATCAGTAAGTGCTTCAACTTCTTTTTGCACTCAGGAAAGCAGTGTCAATGAAATACAGGTAGATATCTTTCCAGTATTCTCTACTTTCAATTAAGACCCATCTGGATTCAGCTTGGGTTTCTGACAGCTCCCTGTCGATGTACGACTGTGATTGTTTATGAATTATCTTCAGCAAAATTTTACTTGTGTGTAATGTAAATAATATGGTTGGTCATTTCTACATTCATTGAACCCACTTTCTTTGATATGGATATGAATATGGACCAATTCCATTCAGTTGACCAGATAGTTGTCTCCCAAATTTCTTAACATAGATACTTGAGCACCTTCAGTGCTTCATTCACCTATTGAAATATTGCAATCAGTATTCCATCAATTCCTGGACCCTCCCCCTTTTTTTTACACCAATACCTTCAGTATAGCATGAACTTCTTTCAATCACATCCATTCTTGATTGTACGCTGCCCCTTAACTAATTGAACATTGACCAATTTTGTTTGATACAGCAACTGTAGGTATTCTTTCCATCTTTTAATACTTCTTGCATCATTCAATCCTTTGCCCACAGAATCCTTCAATAGTGTATCTCAAGGTTTGGATTTTTTTTTTCATTTCTTTCAGCTTCAGAAATGCCAACCTTATTCTTCCCTTTTGGTTTTCTTATTCCACATTTTTGGTTTTCACTATAATATTTTCTCTTTTTTGGGCTACTCTTTGAAATCTTCTCTTTACTTTAATTTTTGTACATCCATGATCAAACTTCAGTCTCTTCTGAAATCTGCTTTTTCTTTTGGTTCCCTTTATCTTTGTAGGGACCACTTGCTTTCTTTATGTACAACATCCTTTTTGTCATCCCAAGTCTCATCTGTGGTCATTTGCTCTTTGGCCATTAATGTTTAATGAGTCAAATCTATTCCTTTTAAAATTTTATGTTTTAGCAATTCAGTTGTTACTTCACATAAAATTTAATAATTCCAGCCTATCAAGAAGGATCGCAGAATCATTTCTACAATCAATTTTAGAACATTTTCTTCTTCTGTGTACCCGTTGCTATTCATGTAATTATCATTATTTTCTGTTCCACTGCCACAAGTCATGATATATACATATGTGTATATGTAAATTTAAACTTCAAGTCATTCTATTGGTTGTTTTTATAGCACTTATCACAATACATGCATACACCCATTGTGTCAAGCACATTTGTACAAATGGTGCTAACATCAGTTTCAAAACATTTTCTTTCTACTTGACCCCTTTGTATCAACTCCTCAATTTCTTTAGTGTACTCATTTTTGTCAAATCTATTCTTGAAGTCTGTGAATTCAGTTGGGATATGCTCACCGTCTCAACATGTATTCAAGCCTGGGCTTGTTTTAACTTTCTCTAACATGAACTTGAAGCTGAACAATTGATACTATGTTTTGCAGTTGGTCATGCTCTTTTTGGGAGTGATGATATTGAGCCTCTCCATCATATATTTCTGCATATGTAGATTTGATTCCAGTGTATCCCATCTGGTGAGGTCCATGTGTCTGGTAGCTCTTTATATGTTGTATAAAGCTATTTGCAATGAAAATGTCATTGATCTTACATGATTCTATCATATAATTTTCAGAATCTTTCTATCACGCTGGTTACATTTCAACTACTGATTCATCTTCTTTGTTTCCAAATTTCCCCTTTCTATCACCTTTCCAAAGGAAGAGTTAGTAAAATCTTTATTTTCTTCATCTTTGACATTAGTGGTTGGTGCATAAACTTGAACAGTCGTAGTATTAACTTGTAGTCTTTGTGGGCATATAGGTATCATCCTATCATAGAGAACATTCTATTTCACAATAGATTTTTCAAACATTCTTTCTAATGATGAATTCAATACCATTCCTCTTTAATTTGTCATTCCCAATACAAGAGACCACATGATCGCATGGTTCTCAACTCAAATGCCCAATGCCAGTCAATTTCAGCTCACTTATGCCTATAATATGGAACTTCATGCATATCATTTTTATTTTTGATGACTTTAAATGTGCCTAGATTCTTATTTTGTATGTTCCAAATTTTTATTATTTTGGGAGCCCATCACTGCCCTCTGATGGTCATGGGCACTACCCAGCGCTGCTCCTGAGAGCCGCCGCTGGATTTGAACCACCAAGCCCATGGGCCACAGTCCTGTACTCAACCACTTACGCCACCGGGGCTCAGCCACCAAATTTTTATTGTTCATGAGTCTCTTCAGCTGTTTCTTTTTGAGTTGTGCCACATCAGCACATGAAGAATCCCAAAGCCTTGCTTCCTCTAGTTTATTAAGGCAGACTCTACTTTGAGAAGGAAGCTTACTTTCTGGTGATATTTTGAATGTTTTTCAGCCTTAGGAGTTCATCTTCTGTTCATTGGACATATCTTTGTTTTTCCCTTGAGAATAGTTTCCCAAATCTTCCTTCATGGTCTATCTTACTCTAGAAGTTCCACTGAAATACCTCTGCCATGAGTGACCCTGGTGGCATCACATCAACATGCCTGCTACTATCTTATGGCAAACTGAGAGAATGGTGATTAACCAAGCTCACCATCGCAAAATGTACACACAATTTAAAACGTTTTTTTTCTGTAAACAAATATCAGATTAAAATTATAGTTGTAATCCAAGCCCAAGGTAATGACAATAAAATAGAAAGTCAACATATCCTCTTCTCCTGGTTTGGATTCTTTATAGTATGATGCAATGGCTATTGGTGATATGCGATCTTGTTGTTATTAATAGTCACAGTTGAATTATCCTCAACTGATGATGGCTTTATGTATAACAGAACAAAACATATCCCAGTCCTGTGCCATCCAGAAGATATTGTCTGATGAAATGCACACAATTCATCATTTCCTTTGAGGTTTTCAACAGAAGACAGAAAATAACAGCTTTTTGTGAGAAATGTGGACATCAGAGAAATAACTTAGAAAATGTATGTTTGAAATAGGATTTTGTTCATGAAATGACTAAGTGTGTTACATAATTCTTAAATTTAAATATAAATAAGTTTTTATTAGAATTTTCTAATAGACCATTGTTTTGTTTTAATCCATAAATATAAATTACCTTCTATTTACTTGCAATAAATCAGTAACATTATGGAAGATGGAAATGTATTAGAAAATATCAACCTAGATTTTAGAATTACTAACGGATAAACAAAAAGTAGGTGCCATGATTTAAAAATTATTCATCCCTTTCCTCATTCTCTTCCCCTCCCCACTTCCCTAGATGACTTTTAAGCTTTTCAATAACATTTTATGAAAATCAAAAAAATTATTCATATTTGAAAACCCTTTTTCAATATAGAGTTCTAGTTTTTTGTGAAATATATTCTTTAACTATGACAGTTGTTCTAATAAATTATCAAAGTAAATGTATAAAAAGACCATCAGCATTTTGTACTTTCAGAAACAGTGAGCCCATTCAGCCATATTTCTCATGAAGATAAATTATTAATATTTTTAGTTAAAAATAGTTCTATACCAGAAATCTATGGAGTTAATAGTCATGTATGTATATAATTACTGCTTAAATTCACATCAGTTATCTACTCAACTCATGTTTCTCTTATGCTTCTTAATTCTGTTATTGTTTATGCATTGTAATAGACATTACTATTACTATTAACACCTGATACTTTCATACCTCTAGCTGTTTATCAGGCATTGTTAAAATGCTTCACATATCTTAACTAACTCTCACAACATCTCCATGATATATGTACCATCATCCCCATTTAAAAGAGTAGAAAGCACAAATTAAGAAGCCAAATAAGACCTCTAATGTAAAAAGTAATCAACTCAAAATGTATTCATTACAGGAATACATATATTTTATTTAACCATGCATTACTTTTTAAGCCAAAAGAAGTTTGTGGTTTTAGTTTAGAGAAAAAACTGCTGGGACTGTCTGTAGCAATGAAATGTGTCCCCAGGAAGTGCAACCCAGTATTTAATGCAGTGTATTCATATTTATAAAACATGTTTGCATACAGGATCCTTTGTGACCCCACAATAACCTTGAGAAGTATTTGCTTCAAGAAGACAAGTATCACCATTAGACAATAATCATGTGTTCCAAGAAGACAAGTGTAATGGAAATAAGGTTAGTAAATTATGATTATGAAATATAGTGTTATCATTCACCACATCCTTCCTAAGATACATACCTCTTAACCTCTCTGAGTTCTTGGGTGTCTTCCTCCCCTCTTTTCAGAGTGGGGGAAATAGGCAAACAATAGCTCTCTTGTAGGATAAAACAGCATGCTATCATATGATGCAGGCTAGGAGTGGAGAGAGGGGCCAGACTGTCGGGGTTCGAATCCCTGCTCTGTCACTCAGTCACTCTAACTTTCTTGGCTAAATTATCATTTTTTTCTGTGCCTTAATGTTCTCAATTAAAAGGCTGGGCAAATATGCCTGACAATTTATAGGTGAGTGTGTGCTTTCATTCATGTAACGTGTTTAGGGCCTGGCACCTTCAGTACAATATCTGGCACTGGATTAGAGCATTCCAAAGACCAAGAAGATGGCACAGGCAGGCAACTTCTGTTCTCTGGCACATTGCCATGGGCCAACTGACAGCAACCAACAATAATCTCCTCCTGAGAATTACCCCGTAAATGACGGCTATTAATAATAACATGTATCTTTACTTTAAACCTGTCTAAGAAGAATCCCAGCCAGGTTGCTTCTTACAGGCAAGAATGGTGAGGCGTTAGCTTACAGGCTTTGGGACATCCATCTCTGAAGAAGGTTATCATTTTGGGTAAGGTCGAGGGGCAGCATAAAAGAAGAAGGATGGATTGACACAATGACTGCAACCATGGGCTCTAACATAAGAACACTTGTGAGGATGAGTGAAGACCAGGCTGTGAATGGTTCTGTCGTGCACAGATAAGGTCCCTGTGCATTGGAATCGACTGCATGGCCCCTGACAGCATGGGCAATACACAAAATGCTCAGCAGGTGGTTGGAGCAGAATCCCGAAGAACTTTGAAAAATTATACCCACTTGGGAACTTCACTCAAGGTGTCTTCATTAAAAAGTGCCCGAGTTTTCAGCTTCTGGGACTTCAGGCTGTAAATTTGCTAGTGTGTATATGCATGGGATATGTGTGTGGCTCATGATCTCCTGACCTGGAGACTCCGACTGTGGTGGCATAGCAGTTATAAACTGGACCTCGATGCACAAGGTCTGCAGCCAGAAATGATCAGCGGCTCCTAGGGAGAGAGATGGGGCCTTCCACCCCATTGAGATTTCCTGTCTTGAACACTCGCAGGGGTAGTTCTGTGAGTACGTGAGGACTCAAAGGCAGGGAGTTAGATCTGGTGTTCCCGAGGAGAGAGCATGTAGGTCTGACCTCCTCCACATAGTTCCAAAACGTTTGGTTTTGGAGAGGAACTTTAAGATAGTGATGGAGGGGAAATGCAAGGGATAAGGAAGGAAGCAGCGGCTTAGGAGTGGGGAGCGTGCCATGTTTAGGGGAGATGAGTCAAAGACATGGATGGCAGCAGAGTTATACTTCAGAAAAATGACTCTGGGAGTGTGATTCCTTAGAATGGCGGCGGGGAACAAGGTGAGAAAGGTTGTTATGACCATCTCAGCAGGAGTCAGAGGGAAAGAACTAAGGAGGGAACAGTGAAGAAGGGGCCAATGAAAGTTACTCAGCCAGAAAGGAAGTCAGCAAGGTCCGAGACTGGTTCGGTGAAAGGGGAGCAGACAGCTGCAGGCAGGATGACACCTGCGCTTTCATGAGGATTGTCTGGAAACGTACACTGGCCTTGGGAAAACGCAGTGACTTGTAGAGGGACATTGATAGGTGTGTCTTTTTACACTAATTTATCAGGGAAACATCTTAAGGAAAACTATCTTGTGCTATTTGAAAAACTTGGGTTGCTCAAGTCCAAAGGTAGACAGTGGGAATTTACTTGCAGAGAGGACAAGATTGATGGAGGTCAAAGGAAATAGATACTAGCCAAAGGACAGTGAAGTACATTCAGATAAAATAGACCAATATGTAACAGTCAATAGAGAAAGACTGATTGTATTGGGATTTATTCTGCAAAAGTAATGGGGAGGCATGGGGAGAAATGAGGGGCTGATATCAAGAGCTCAAGTGGAAAGAAAATATTTGAAAATTATGATGGTAACAAATGTACAAATGTGCTTGACGCATGGATGGATGGATGGATTGTGATAAGAGTTGAATGAGCCCCTAACAACATGATTTTTTGTAAAAAGCAACTCAAAATTTTTCATGTTATCATGTATGAGGGTAAGTCAACAAATATTGCTATCACATCATATAAACTTTTATTTAAAAAAACCCCAGCAAAATGTAAATCTTCTAGCTAGGTCTCTAGAGAGGCACTTCTGAAGACTGCCTGGAGGCAATCTCTCCAACTATTCCCAGAATAATCCGTAGAAGGGAAGATAGTGATACTGTCTCCCTCCCTATTATTAAGATGGGCCAATCCCTGGAAAAAGACAACATGCTTGACACAGTCGGCAGTCATTGATAAAGAGGAAGATGCTTAATAAAATTGATTGATGCAGTCAGAATAGTGTCTGGGGTCTTAAAGCCTTGTATTTCAACAACCAACCCTCTAAGCAAGGAGTCCACTAAGTTCCCATAGAAGATGCCTACCGGCTCGTGTGATCCAAAGCTGACCATGACAAGATTCCACTATGGTGAAACAACAGAGCAAAAATTAGGAATACCCATTTTGTGGAAGGCTCAAGGGGACGGTGATAGCCCCAAAGCCATTGGCAGAATATATAGTCAACTGAGCCACTGGCAGGTCCATTCTAGCCACAGACAAGCGTCTCAAAAGCCTTACTATCAGACAAAGATCATTGAAGTCTTTTTAAAAAAATCATTTTATTGGGACCTCTTACAGACATTGTAAACTTGATTATACTGGATTGGACTTGATGCTTGGCCAGTTAACCACCCTATAAAAGTGGCCCGAATCTCTTCTGGGGCAAGTATCTCTTACTGATTCCATGACAGACATTTCTTCCCTGGCCTTTTGAATGTTGTTGGGAGTCTTTTCCTTTTTACACATTGTATTTTTTTGTCTGTATCCTGTTATGTTTTTGACCTTACTATCTTAGCATAATTTTGTTTGTTATGTTTTTCTGTTGGGTTTCCTACCTGGGAAGTACAAGAGAAGTGGTTGCATGATGAAAATATCTGATACAAAGGGATATAGGAAAAACAAGGGATGGTGCTGGGAGATAGGGATGGAACAGGGATTTGGGGAGTAAATAATAATGAAGGCGGGAAGTGGGTGGTGTGAGAAGGGGTTGTGATTGCACAACTCATTTTAAAGACCCTGGAAAAGGGCAGAGGTGTGTGGACATGGATTGATGTGGTGATAATTGTACAGTTCTCCTTGGTAGGATTGAATTATTTAATTGTATGATATGTCAATCATGTGCCAATAAAACTGCTAAAATAGTTTGATATAGTGGTTGCTAACAATGGCCTCAAACATAAATACAAATAAATACAAGTCTGAAAATCGCCTCCAGACCAAGCAGTGTTTTCTTCTCTTGTACAAACAGTCGTTATGAGGCAGGAGCAACATGTTGGCATCTAGCATCTACAGCCCTTCCCTGAAGAATTCTGTACCTCGGGTATCCTGTCATCTTGGCATTCTCAGGGGATTCAAATTATGTTCCTTTTTCAATGTTCTTTGAATTTGGGGCTGAGAAAAAACTCTGTCATGGGAAGATCAGAACTGTAGGCTGGATGAGATAAGGCTCCTCAAGACATTTCTTCTAGAACAGCTTTTCTTAACCGTACAGAATGAACAGATGCATTGTCTTGATAGGGGTAGGTGGGGGGTGGGGGGTGGGGATCCTCAGCATAACTTTCCTGGTCTTTTTTTCACCAATGTGGATTTCATTTTTCTTCACGTTTT
>PVJH01012197.1:0-65385 GCA_004026705.1 Nesogale talazaci
AGCAATGTCTGTGTAGCAGCGTCTAACATAAAGGTTCATTAGCAGAGAGCCGGTGAAACAAATGGTGTTACAGTGACTGTGTGTTTGGAATACTATGCAGCCAGTAACAAGGGTGGATGTTCATATGTATGTGCTATTTTGAAAAGGCATTTGGGAGTAGTAGTGAATGGGAAACAACATCTATTGTAGTGTGTATAGTTTGCTCCCATTTATTACATATATTTACATATCTTTGTCTTCTATATCTATCAATCTACATAGATGTGGATTCAATTTTTTTCCCCCATAAAAAAGGGTTCTAAAGGCATGAAAAACATTCTGGAAGATTATCATGGAAGCTTTGGACATAGTGGCTTTTAGGAAGTGAGGTTGGAGACATAAGGGTAGTTTTTACTGTATATATGAGGGGCCTTCAAAAAGTTCGTGGAAATTTTTCATTCCCTTTTCTCACGAATTTTTTGTAGCCTTCACTTTTTTTTTTGTACTATCTGATGTTTAAATGCGTTGTTTATGTACTGACAAAAATCAGTCTCGAGGAGTGGAAACCAAAACTCATGCCATGCTAGTGTGTTCGCTCTAACTCATAGACACCCTCCCGCAAAGACAGAAAAGACATGGAGGGAGGGGGGGGAGCAAGGGGAGGAAATGAGCTGATAGCAAGGGCACAAGTAGAAATAAAATATTTTTAAAAAGAAGGAAAGTAAAAAAGAAAGAAAGAGAATATTTTGGAAATGACAATGGCAACATATGTACAAATATGCTGACCTGATGGATGCATGTATGGAGTGTGATAAGAGCTATAAGAGCCCCCAATAAAGTGATTAAAAAGAAGAAGAAGAAGAGGAATCAGACACTAGGGGTTTTAAGAGTGGCTGGTGGACTTGAACCCCAGGCTTTGGAGTTAGCAGCTGGGCAGCTGGGCACTTACCATGCCTCCAAGGAGTGATTCAAAACAAAAAATCTTCACTGCCATCAAGTCCAAACCAACTCATAGTAACCCTGAAGGCCCAGGTAAACCTGGCCCTGTGAGTGGCTGAAATTGTAACTGCTCACGGGGACCAAAAAGTTCCATCGGTGCTGGTCCACAAGACTGGTGGGGCCTCATCTGCTGCTCTTTCATGCTGTGGCTATATCAGGTAAAGCCCTCGCCACCTCTGTGCTGCAGGCTACAGGATGGAGAAAGGTTTGAGGAAGAAGGGACAAACTGTAGGGACACAGCGCCATTTGAGTGGGATTTCCAGGAACTTCCAGTAGTTGTCTTCACCTACATCCTTTGGCCAGACTGAGACACAAGGGAAGTTTAGGTAAACGTCAGCTTAGCTAAAAGCATAGGTAAGTAGGAGTGAGGTGGGGGAGGTTTGATGCTATTACTGGAGAAGAAAGGCAGTCAGAGGCTGGGAGATGGCCGGTGGCTTGTGTCGTGCTGGTCTAACCTAGCCCTCCTCTGCTCCCCACGGCTAACTTTACAAAGATAAATCTCACCAATTGGCAAAGGTCATACTACTTCTCTATACTTAAGAAAACAGAGAAACATTTCACTAAAGCATTACCATTTAAAGATGCTGAAAGATCCCAGAACGTCATTGACCTCTGTTTCTCTGCTATCTGCTCCCAGTTCCAGGATTCTGAGACATAAGGCATGGGGTTGACTACCTACAGGGACAAGGGCCATGTCATTCCCATAAGGGTCCTTCCATAAGAGTCACTGGAACTGGACTGTGACGTCATTCTAAGACCATTTCCTGTGAATGAGACAATATGCACACACAGAGAGTGCTATTTATGTTCTGGGAAAGACCCACGGGGCGCCAGATTTAGGTTAAAGGAAAGAGGAATTCAACGGTTGATTATACTGGGTCCCTGGGGCCCTGGGATGGTAAAGTTAACAGTCATACAGGAATCCGGATTTATAGACTCTGAGGATTGGAAAGATGGAAATCCTGTTTGGAGCGGATGTGCAGCTGGCTCTGGGTGTTCTTACACGGCGCCGATTTTCAGCATTACAAAAGACAGGTGCTTTTGTAACCTCCACGGAGGAGGCCCATCAAGTGCACTGGCCCAGCTGCACCTGTCCTTGATGACCAGGTCACCGCAGACTCAAGACGGCTCTCCACTAAGAGACAAAGATTAAGAATGAGGGTTTGTTTTTCTTTTGTCTTGTTTTAATGTTTTCTAGCCTGTGGGCCCATTGGCAATAAAAATGTTCAATGTTTGAAGCCTAACATCATCCTCCATCTTGGGATCTTGAATCTTGTTTAAAACAAAGTAATTTTGTTGTGTTTTTCATCAAAGATAACATAAGGGACATAGAGAAGGAGGGGGGAAGCATTAATGTGAAAAGCCACTATGCAGTTATATAACCTGTCAACTTGCCAAGGGATGGAATCTAGCCTGTCAAGCAGGTCGCAGTTTGATGACCTCATTTGGAAGCACTAAGGAGATAAATAGCTCACTGGAAGCCAGACATTCTCTCCCTAGCAGACATTCCCGTTAAGGCACATGTAGCCACACTGTTGGAGTCAGAGCCCTGGAGCTGGAGAAGCCACACGGAGACCCCATGTCAGTGCTGAGATGCTTACACCGCCACTGGTGGACAAGACTTTCCACCCACTGCATGTGCTATGTGTCTGAAGAGGAATTTATAGACTGGTATCAGACATATAGGCTAATATTGGACTATGGACTTGATCTGGACTGAGCCTGGATTTTTTTCTCAATCAATATAAAATTACTCTTTTATATAAAGCTCTTTCTTATACACATATAATATCTCTAGTCAACCCAGAATAACACCGCAACAGACTAACCAGGGTCCTTAGAGATTACTCAGTGAGGAGGTGTCTCAAATGCAATTGGTAGATCTCCCTGTAAATGCAGAGGAGGATTTCTCCAGACTTTGTGTTTTGTGATCACTTGGCTTCGGCATCTATAAAGCATAACACTGGCTCTGCTTTGGACTCCATCTTCTTGGACCCCTTGGCTAGTCAGGGCTCGGGGGTCATCAAGTCGGTGATCACATGTCAGGATTTGGCCTTCCTATCCACAGCTGCCTCCAGGTCTTTCCTTCAGAAGCCCTACAAAGCTCCTCAAGCTTAAAACACAGCTCCAAGTCAATGCCTGAGTTTTCCCAAAACCTGCGCTGCCCACACGTGGTCAGGCTATTCTGAAAGCCCTGGAGGCAACCCTGGCCCCTTCCTTCTCTCATATGTCAGTTCCAGTCCATCAGCAAATACTACTGGCCCTACCTCCAACACACTTCCAGAATCAGAGCACCTTCAGGTGCTCCCTGCCCCATTCTTTCTGTTCACCACATAGCCACCAGAGGGAGTCTCTCCGGCCCTAAGCAGGCTGTGGTCCTCCTTGGTTGGGCCTCCAAGTTTGGCCTCTGGAACCTAGCTGCCCATACCTTCCTCATGTTCACACCAGTCTCCTTGCTCCTCCATAAATGAGGCAAGCCCAGCCCTTGGACATGATACTGCCTGGCTAAATCTTTCGCTTCCTGAGTCCCTCTAACCTCCTGTACTTTTCTGCATCATACCTATTTATCCACATGTGACTGATAGGTATTTGTATTTTACGACCTGTCTCTCCCACTGAAACAAAAGCTCCTCCCAACTAGAACACTGCCTGATACAGAGCAAAGGTTGCTGCACATTGTCCAATGGATACTTAGCAATAATGCAAAACAATAACAACAAAACCCCCAATCACCTTAATGAATTTATTGATGTCTTTTCCCCACTAATTATTGATGAAATAATGGTTTTGTTTCCTCGTAGCTCATCTATTTTGAAGAGGATAATTCTTACCCACTGAGTAAGTGAGACACGAAGCCATTCATTTAGAACTTACTGCCTCTCAGACACTACAGTTCCGGGAGTGCAGGTCCCAGGTAGACAGAGTTCTGTTTTCATCATGCTTACATTGGGAGCCCCAGTGGTGATGTGGCTATGAGTTGGACTGAGAGCTGCAGGGCAGGCAGTTCAAAACCACCAGAAGTTGCAAGGAAGGAAGTCCAGGCTTCCTGTTCCTATAGACACAATCTTGGGAAGAAAGACACAGAGTGGGTTGCTACCTGTCCACATTGAGTCAGTGGCAGGGAGGGTGTTTTTGAGTGAGACATTGGTCCTGATGGTGTTGTGACGAAGCACTCAGCTGCTGGCCTAAAGGTCAGAAGCTCAAACCCACCTCACGGTTCTGTAGGAGAAAGATTCGGTGGTCTGCGTGTATGAACTTTGCCACAAGACAACCCTATGGGCATTTTGTCATGTGGGATTGCTTTGGGTTAAGTCAGAATCCATTCAATGACAACAACATTACAAAAGGAACCTGGAAGTCAAGGCAGAAATGGAGAGACTGGCAAAAATGCTATAAGTTTAAAAAAAAAGTTAAAAAATGCTATAAGTAAGCAATCAAAAGTAAATGAACAATTCTGTGATGCTCATCTTTCCAGCAGAATTAGTGAAGACAAAATGGGTACATAAGCAAATATGGTGAAGAAAATGGATGGTGCTCAGCTATTAAGATAAAGCATCTGGCATCTTAAAGGCTTGATGTGAAACAAGTGGTCATCCAGCAGAGAAACAACAAGTCCACATGAAAGAATCATACCAGTCTGTGTGATCACGAGGTGCCACTGGAACTGAGTAACAGGTATCAGAAGACTAATAACAATAAACAAGCAAACCATGCAAACACATCATTGAGAATGAGATGGGTCAAAGCAGGGACCCAAAGTCCATCTGTAGACACTGGAACATTCCCCACAGAGGGGCCACAGGGAAGGGATAAGTCAACCAGGGTGCAATAAAGCATTGCTGAAACACACACCATTCCTCTGGCTCCTTGAGGCTTCCTCACCCCCCCACTATCATGACCCCAGCCCTGCCTTTCACTGCATGCCAGATCAGGGTGCGTGCACAGGTATAGATAAGAGAGAAGAGTTCACAACACACACAACCCAGGAGCAAGAATGGAAATAGCGATACTATATGGAGAGGGAGAGGGAGCGGGAAGGGGAGGAAGGGGGAACCCAGCATAATGGTTGACACACAACCACACACACACACACACACCCTCCAGGGCAAAGAACAACAGGAGTCATGGAAGAAGGGAGGCAGTGGTTGGTGTGAGATATGAAAATAATAGTTTATAATCTATCAAGGGCTCACGGGGAAGGGGGAGGAGCTGATACCAAGGGCTCAAATGAAAGTAATTATCTAGAAAAGAATGAAGCCAACATATGTACAAATATGCCTGATTCAATTGATAGATGGATGGTAACAAGAGTTGTAAGAGCCCAGAATAAAATGATCTTTTGATTTTAAAAAGGTAAATGAATAAAAGAAATTCAATTCATTCTTAATAACACATATTTTGAAGGAAGTTCACTAAAAGTCACCCAAAGTCTGCCTGTTTGGTACATGGGGTCAGTGTGGAGCTCTGCTGGCATAGTGGCTACTCGTTGGGCAGCAATCGGCAAGCTCCATGGGGTCTTATTTAGGACTTTTCCTCCACCTCTTCCCCCCAAATCCTGCATACTCAATAAAATATGTACTTATATTTAATATACATTAAGTTCAAATGAGCCACTCCTCTGAAGAGCACCACATATAACATCGTTTATATGCTGGCTCCACAGTGCCAAAGACAATATTTCTTGGATTTGAGCAGCTGATCTTGTGCCCTGCCATGCTCCCAGAAGGCGTTCATTAAAAAGAAGCTGATGATATCTCCCAGACCTTCCGAAGTGCGTGTGCTGACCTACGGCCGGATCTTTGTGGCCAGTGCATGCAGCACAGGGAAGTCACGTGCTTTCCTTTTAATAGCACTGGTGAAATCCCATATGGAGTCCTATGTTCATGAAGCTGAATGAAAACCCAGAACCCCTTCAAATAAAAATAGACACATGTGGGACTCACGAGGGAAATGCTCCTTATTCCCTGAGCATTTGGCTCCGCTTAGCCCCAGTGGTGGGAACCCACACTGTTGTTCCAATTTCCTATAAACTTGGCGGGGCTCTGTGTCCATTTGGAATTGTCATAACCCTGAGTTCAGTTTAGTGAGGAAGGAAGGAGTCATTGCATTCCATCAGAGCCTTCCAGCTGAATCCCAAGAAGCCAAAGTTTAAATGTCAATTGTCTCCAAAAGGAAAGAGATGGCCCCATCTAATGAGTGTACCTGGTTAATGTCCCATAACCAGTGCTGGCCGGCTGTCTCTGCTGCCTTTCTTAGGTAAACGTTGCTTGTTGCAGAAAATTCTGGTTCCTGCATTAGGTGGGTTGGTGACAATTATACACGGATCTTTCATACTTCACATTCTAGGCATTTCAACCTGAAAGTTACAAGTTGTGAATCTTCTTGTTGTTTATTTGCACACCTCCTGAATTCAGATGGAGGAGGGGGGGTGTAAATTACTGAAAGGGAAACTCTCCCCATGTCATGTATGTTAACTCCCTGTTGTCATATTCAGACAAAAGAGTTCAATCTTATTATAGTGCGGGTCACCCTTAGTGGGGGAGGCTTTGAAGTAGCCCAAGTGAAAGGTACATTGCAGAGAGTGGAAGGAGGTGATATGCAGAGTACCAATCCTAGCCCTCTCCATTTTTGCTTCTAAATTGTTGATTTGTGTGCAGTTACATTCCCCAAACAAATCGTTTCTTCTTCCTTGGAGGAAGGCAAGAGGGAGGAAAGGAAGGATGCAAAACACCTTTCCAGAAAACGAGGTTTGTTCTAATGCCGCCCCTTGTCCCCTTGCTCCTTCATTTGCAGGCTCCCCTCTCCTCCCTACGTGACCAAAGTATACTGCCAATTTTAAAAACCTGTATGTATGGGTTTTTTTTTTGGGGGGGGGGGTTGAGGTAGGGAAGAAGTAAAGTTATGAAAGGGGTATTGATATTTCCACTCTTAAAGTTATTGGGCTGCAAGGAACTGATGCCTGGACAATTCTTGGCAGGGAGAAATTCTAACATCTCAATTGTTTGCAAATGAAATAAAGTCTTTCATGAACACTAAACTTAAGAGCTGAGTAAGTTCGATCAGGAAATAATAGTGAACTATGAGTAGATATTTGTATAGCTATGGAAGTGAGTCAGTGTGGTAGGGGAAAGTGGAACTAGGCTTCTGAACACATCTACCTTGGCAAGAAGACATCCATATTTTTACCTTTGCCACTAGTACATCATGAATGTGGTGAAGCACACAGGGACAAGGTTGTAAACAATTGTTAGACCATGAGTCCTTTCTGACTCCTAGTGTGTTGGTCCGGGTAGACTAGGGAAACTAATCCATAGAAACCTTTATGTACATAAGCGAGAGTTCTATATAAGGGGAAATTGTGACTAAGAAAACATCTCAACCCCATCCAGTCCAGGTCCATAAGTCTGATATTAGCCCATATGTCTGTTACCAATCTGTAAAGTCCTCTTCAGATTCACAAAACACATGCAATGACACCAAATACAAGATGATCACAGGGTCAGTGGGTAGAAAGTCTTTGGATCCAGTGGCGTTGTAAGCATCTCAGCTCTGGCGGGGTCTCTACTTGGCTTCTCCAGCTTCAGAGATCTGGTGGCATCAGGGTAGGTTCATGTGGCTTCTCCAGCTCAGAGTACTCAAGTCACATAGTTCCACAAGTCTTATCCACTGCCCTGTCTCCCAGGAAGTGAGCAGAGAAATAATGAGTGTGTCTCCAGCCTCCGAGGAGGAAATACCAAAGTTCCCAGAATTCTCAGGAGGAGGCCATACCCACACAGAGGTCTCATTGGCTACGACCCGACTGATAGACTAGACTCCACTCCTTCACTCTTAATTCTCTCAAGTTCCAAACTGACACCAGATTATGTAACTACCATACCTAGCAAGCCTGTGTTCAACAGAAGGAAACACAGCCCCCAGCCCTCACAACTCTTCCTATGCATGAGCCCATTGTTGCCATCACTGTCAATCTAGCTGGGTAAGGGTCTATCATTTTTGTTTTGTTTTGTTTTGATTTTGCTGACCTTCTACTTTACCAAGCATGCTATACTTTTTCAGGGACTGGTCTCTCTTGATAGAAAGTCCAAAGTATGTGAGACAAAAGTATACCTTTTAGGGGACAACACCCCCCCCCCTTCATGGATTTGATATAATCAATGCCCTGAGGGAATGAGTCATGGTCCCTGAGGCTCGGGACTACAGCCTTGACAGACACCAAGGTCAATTGGCAAAACAGCGTCCACACAGACCATTTTCTGTATCTTACTTTGGTGTGTAGCAACTGAGTTCTTAAAAGCTTGTGCGTGGGCATCTAAGGTGCAACTCTTGATCTTTCTCTGTCTGGATGATAGACAAGAAGAAGAAAAAAAATCAATGACATATAGAAACAATTAGTCCAGTAGACCACTCCAGCAAGAGTCTCAACAACTCTGAGACCAGAAAAACTAGATGGTGCCCTGAAGCTACTCCTGCCAACTGTTCTGAAAGGCTTCACAATAGAAGATCCTGGATAGAGTGAGAGAAAGCTGTGTCACAAAACTCAAAAACAAAGACAAAGATACACCAGGGTTATTAAATTAGCTAAAGACTGGTGTAATTCTCGAAACTATAAATGAATGTACCGTCATGAGTCCATTGCAGCCAAACAAAAGACAGGTCTATAAGGGGAACAATAAAACCAAGGAGGTATGCACACCTCCAATTTACCAATCAATTGAGATCAAAAGGGCAATATTTAACCAAATAAAAAGTTCAGGATGGTTACAAAAGAAAGAATAGAATCAGGAAACAGGGAGGAAGTGGAATAACTTATGTTGTATCGTGGGATTCTAATCAATGTTATGAAACAAAATGAGAATAGTTGAATGGAAAATTGATACACTCCGTGAACCTTCATCCAATTCACCATAAAAGCTATTAAAAAGAACTGAGTGAATTGGCATAATATCAGTTATTTTAGGCATTTAAGTATAGATATACATTAATTTTAATTTGTGAACTTCTGCTCAAATATTAGAAAATACATAATTTGAAGGCAACCTGATGATGCAATGATTAAGAGCTCAGCTGCAAACTGAAAGGTCATCTGTTCAAACCCACCAACTGCTCGTGGGAGAAAGAAGTCATTCTTTTCTGCTTTCATACAGATGCATTGTCTTGAAAATCCTGTAAGGCAGTTCTGCACTTTCCTAGGAGTCAGAACCAGTGTGATGGGTGAAACAAACCAAAACAAACTCTTTGAGTGGTGTGGACAAACATGTTTGGCTGCTAATGGAAAGGTTAGAGGTTCAACTTGCCCTAGAGGCACCTCAGAAGAAAGATTTGGCCATGACCTTGGAAAACTCATGAGACAGTTCTATTCTGCACACATGAAGTAGCCATGAATTTGAATCACCTTGACAGAGCTGGTTATTTCTCTGTACGAACATATTGTGTGTGTGTGTGTGTGTGTGTGTGTGTGTGTGTGTGTGTGTAAAGAGAACATTGCTATCGAGTCTGTTTCAACACATAGCAATCCGACAGGACCAAGTAGGACTGCCTCAGAGGGTGGGCAAGGCTACAACCTTTATCCATGTGGACTGCCACAGCTTTCTCCCATGGAATGGATGGTGGATTTGAAGCATCAACCTTTGGGTTATTGGTTGGGTGCTTCAACCACCATACCACCAGGGCTCTCTGACTATGGATATGATTCTAAGTAGACATGTACTTGGAATGTTTTTTCAGATTTAAATGTTGCATCGTCCCTTAAGACCCAGCAAGCAACTTGGGCCCCGTGTCTACAGAATCTAACTGACTACAGTAGACCAGAGAATAAGCCATCAGCCCTCTCTAAAAAAATAAAGGAATTTTTAAAAAGGATAGTCCAGTGTACTAGTCATTGAAAACTCAGGTTAGTAGACACATTGGCATGACCAGAGGCTAGTTCTGCTGAGGCTCCCTGGAACCCGAAGGCCACGGAAGACCTGTGTGTCCTGCCCACACCCCCCAGCCCTGCTGGAGGAAGTGAGCTTCTCACCATGAGGCTTCTGGTGCAGATCCTCTCCTGATCCCTGGGGACTCTCCTCTAAGCTGTCCTTCCTAAACCACTTGAATCTCATTTCTCCTGCAGCTGATTTTCTTTTCCCTCCCCCTTCAAGATGTTAACAATTTCTGTGGAACCATCTGGATGTTATTAAGAAAGTGTCCCGGGTCCTCTGAGGCAGCTGGCTGCGGCCTCTTGCCTTGTTTCCTGTGTCCTGGATGTCTAAGTTGACTTTCATAAGAAATTTGGAATATTAGCTTAAAAAAAGAAACAGTCAATATTTTTCAGGCATGGAGCTCTTGCAGCTTAATTTCCTCGGCTGGGACTTAGCATTTTCAGTCCCCATCTTTGTTCCTGCTCTGAGAAGGATGAAACATGTCTATTTTTTAAAAAATAAAACCAAACCAAAAAACCAGAAGGCATCAGTGGTCAGGGGCGAACCAGAGGTTTGATCTTCCTCTTGTGCAGTTGGCTTTACAGAACCTTCTCTAGGGCTCTGGGGCTGGTGCCCACACTCCCAACCCCGGCTTCAACAGAGACTCCACATTCTGCCCCCAAAGAAGTAGCAGCGAGTCCAGCTCTGCAAGGCTCTCTACTGGCATCCTTGAAGAAAATCAAACCCCAAAGCAAATGAGCAGATGAGGATGATTCCTTGGCTAAGGTGATCATGTCATCTTAGGTGGGTGGGACATTGAGGAATCACCAGAGGTCCCCTTTCTAACCACTAGTTTGGAACAACTAAGTCCAAACATGGAGGCTTCTTCATCTTCTTCTTCTTCTTTTTTTTCTCTCCGTAACATGATTATTTGACTCTGAAAACATAAGGTGAATGGTCTTTCCACCAATGGAAGGTAAATACCCTGATTAAGTTTCTCCGTTATAGATCGATTTTACTACTCAGATCCTGCCAATGAGCTTGGGGTCTTGCCACCCTCTCTCTTTGCTGCTTATGCATAAAACACAACTGCCAAGCTTTGAGTGTCGGGCCTTTCCCATTGCAATGGTGGTCAAGTTGATTCTGACTCAGGTGACACCTCCCGCCCCCACAGTTTGTCACAGTGGAACTGAGTCAGATTTTCACTTGCTCGTGTTTCAGGAGTAAATCATCAAAACTTTCTTCTAAGACATCTGAGAATGAGCTCCAACCTTCTGTCTAGCAGCTGGACACATACACCATTCATGCCCCCCAGGGGAGACCTCCCCATTAAAGATGACCATGCCCACTCCTTCTTTTCGTCTTTTTCCTAGCTAGCTATTACCTTCACCCAACTCAAACTGCATCACCCTTTGCATGTCACCAATAATCTCAACTCTAGCTCTCTGTAAAACTTTAAGATCCCCAGTCAATGCTATCGGAAAAGGGTTGACTATGGTTCAGGGCAGAAATCCATGACACACATCACAGAATGACTTACCCAGAAGACAAGCAGCCTCACCATTTGTCTCTGCTGCTAGAACTATGAAGTGTCTTGCAAGGAAGCACACAATCCACTTTCCACTGATGCTTCGCTTAAAGTGGAGATTAGGTTTGTACCTTAATGTGCCTAGCTTTTTTCTGTTACAAGCCACATCCTCTATCTGGTATGTAATGGATCTCCAGTAAAAGGTTCCTTTCTCTAGTCCTTTTAATATGAAAAAGAATTCAAGCTACAAAAATGTTAGCAATACAATTGAATGAACTTTGTGTATCCTTGTCCTAGGTCATCAGTTGTTAAAATATTGCCACATTCTCTTTTCCCAATAACTGTTTTTAATCCATTTGAAAGTTGAGTATGTTGAAACACCAACCCTTAATATTTCATCATGCAATGCATAACCAGATGTTTCATAAGAACTAGAATATATTCCTATATAACCATAATCCAAATGCCACATTTAAGAAATTTTCATTAAAAGTATTATCTAGTAAATAATTAATATTCAACTTCTCCAGTTGTCCAAATCATGTTCATTATAGTGTTTTGAAATTGAGATATAATTCAAATACTAGAAAATGCTCTCTTTTAAAGTGTTTAACTCAAATGAATTTTAGTATATTCACAGAGTTATGCAACCATCACCACTAATCCCCAAACATTTTTGTTACCTCAGTAAGAAACACACTCCTCATGAGCCTAATTCACTACTCCCTTTCCCCAGCCTCAGGATGTTGCTTGTGTCAGGCTGGGCTGTCTAGAGAAATAAAACCAGTGACACTCACATATGTATAATAAAGAAATTTACATCAAGAAAACAGCCCACCAAGCTATAGCATGACAGACCTACCTCAGCTCCAGTGGCAGTGCTTCCCATCCCACATAGCTGCTGCCACTAGAGAACCAAGACCCCCGAAGGCCATAGACAGAGCCAAGTCGATTGGCAGCAGGCAATAAAGGCGGACGACGGACAACTCCCAGGGCCTACAGGCCACGTGGTGGAGCCTTGAACCAAGTGCCAAGAAACCAGACAAAGGACCCAGGCCAGTAAGAAGATGAAGCGAGACCCCTCTCTCCACAGCATCTTTTTATAGAGATAAAATTGGCTACGCCCACAAGGATATATCACCAAGCTGTGGCATTCAGCTTACTCAAAGGGGAGGCCTTACTGCCAAACTACTAATGACCCTGGCCCAGTCAAGTTGACCCCAAACCTGACTCTCACCCCAGGCATCTCCCTTCTCTCTCCAGAACCGCTCTTGCATACATTTCATACAATTTGTGGAGTTTTATGTCTGATTCATTTTACTTAGCAAAATGTTTTCAAGGTCCGTCCCTGTCGTAATACATATCAGTACTCCACCCTTTTCTGTCTGAATAATGTCGACATTGTATGGATATACAGGTAAGCATAGCTTAATGTACACAATATGCTCTGTGACATAGGACATTATATGATTTGTACAAACACTGTATTAAAAGCATATGGGAGCTGCTTCCAATTGTCCTCGCTGCTGCTGCTGAAGCTGAGAGTGCAAGTGAGAGGAGGGGTGGGGGTGGCAGCAGTGGCCGGTGTGAGGAGGGGCTCGAATGTATTCATCTGCCTGCCACCTACCTGTCCTCCAGACAAAGCTTGAGGGCTTGCACTCAGAACCAGTCTTTTACCAAATCTGCCTGTATCCCCTCCATAGACCAGCTATTGACTTTGGAGTCTTTATCACCATTAGAGATAAATAATAACAAAAGGAAAGCAACTTTTCCTTATAAAAATCTAATGAAACCAAGAATGCATGTGCAGTCAGACAATGCCCAGAAGGACATTAAGTGATACCTATCTATACAGTATTTGGAGAGGTTGTACTGAGGTTGCTCAGTATCTCAGGTCGGTTGTTATCCCCGACCCAGAGCAACCCAATGAACAACAGAACACAACACTGCACAGTCCTGAACCAGCCTCACAACTGTGACCCTGCTGGCATTAAAATACCAGTGACAAAGCTTCCAGCACCACAGCCACATGTAAGCTACCACAGTATGACAAACTGACAGACAAATGGTGGTGGGTGTTTTCATAGCTTTTTAAAAATGAGGAACAAAGATTATATATACATTGGATTTTCTTGTTTTGTCTTTGATGTCATTTATCCTGTGTCCTGACATCAATTCTAGACCATCCATCTAGGTTCTAGAATATTCCCTGTATTTCTGATCTTCTCTAATTTTTATAATGGTGAAGTTCTTTAAGAGCCCAGCCTGGTTCCCTTGAATAATGTCTTAACATTTGTGTAATTGTTTCCTCTTATTTGACTCAATGTTAAACAATGTTGGGAGGAATACCACATAGGCAAGGTTGTGTACTTTCTATTGACAGGAGTTGGAATTGACTTGATGACAGTGAGTCCAAGACCACACAATTAGTGAATGGCTGGATGGGGCCTTGAATTCAGATCTGTCTGACTTAGAACTCGCTGAAATTTTGTACCGAGAACAAACTTGGTGAGGAAAATGTAAGTATGTCTTCAAGGGTGAGCTCTAGTGCTAAGTACATTAAACTTGTAAAATAGGTACCATCAAGGCAGTATGCGGTGAAAGGCACACACACACACACACACACACACACACACAGAGTGGGAGGAGCATTGGAATCTGCCTCAGAGACACTGCCCAGTGGAATGAAGAAGGCCTGGGGAACCAGGAGTGGATAGTCCCATTGCCTTTCCAGGTTAAGAAAGTGCCATAAGGATGCTGACCCTATATACCATACAAGGTTGCTAGGGGGCCCAAATGATTTCACAATCACATAGGCAGAAGCCTTTGTGGGGATTATCAAGCTTTGGCATGTGGACAGGCAGGCAGACTGCACTGAGAGTGTACATGCATCCTTAGACGTGTGGTTCTCAACCTTCCTCACGCCACGACCCTTTCAAACAGTTCCTCATGTTGTGGGGACCCCCAACCACAACCTTATTTTCGTTGCTACTTCATAATTGTAATTTTGCTACTGTTATGGATCATCATGGAAATATCTGATATGCCGGATGGATTTTCACGGTTACAAATTGAACATCATTAAAGCATAGTGATAGAGCACAAAAATAATATGTAATTATATACTGAGAAATATTTATCTCTAATGGCACATAAACGAAATGTTGTCATGAAGTCGGGTGTAGCGTGGGTAACAGTCTTCACCTTAGCTGGGTTCTCGGATGTGGCTGCATCTCCAATGTGGGCAGACCTGCCCGGAGACCGATAGAGACTCGGTGTCTCGGTTCCTCAGACCATCGGAATAAGTGTTTTCCGATGGTCTTAGATGACCCCTGTGAAAGGGTCGTTTGACACCCAAAGGGGTAGCTACCCACAGGTTGTGACCCTCTGACTTAGAGGAAGGTAAGAAGGAAACAGAGTTCATTCTGAAGCACAGATCACAAGACACCGCCTGTCCATGCCCTGATCTAGTGCCCAGGGAGGGGCCCCAGAATCCGAACTCACAACGTGTCCCCTGGTGATTCTGACACGGGTGGTTCAGTGGAGGGAATCCTGATGGTACCAGAGATGATAACCCCATGCTTAGAAACTGCTTCATGTCTTCTCACCCCCTTCTTCCATCTGAAGGCTTCTCTTCTCCCCATGCCCGCCCCACCCTCCACAGCTCCCCAGCACTGCAACACCGGTTTTTCTGGCTCATGCTCTGAGACCCCATCCCCGAGTTAGCCTTAGGGGTGCTCAGGACACAGCTGCTCTCATCACACACCAATGTGCTCTCCTTGCACACAGGAAGTGGACCACGACATAACTACAGTCAGTCTGCTGAGCTGGCTCTGTGTCCACCTCCCTGGACAGACAGACTGACCGTGGCACAGAGTCAGGGCCAGGGCCTTCCTGGAGCGCCGTATCTGTTGACTAGCAAGCAAATGAAGACATAAAAACCCTAACTTTATTACCAAAGATTGGACTGAGTGTAGAATTCATAAATAACGAATAAAGTTCATTACCACCGTGAATAATTGGATCCCCCACTTCCTGTTCTCATCATCTTTCCTGTAGTCCTCGGAAAGATAGTTTTCAGGGAGGAAATTGCACTTTTAATGACAAATTTGGGGACAATCTGCTCAGAATAGGCAGGGATTCATAATGAAACGATGGCCCTTTGCTCCGGCCTCTCCTCCCCCTTCCTGGGCCTCCTGGTTCGACTGTCACCTTGCACTGAAGCTAGGGCAGCACCTCCTCTCCTGCCAATTGCATCTACCCCTGCCACGCAGGGAGCCGCTGACCCTGGGAGGAAGGGAGGTCCCTCGGGTCATCATTAATGGTGTGTGTTCCCCAAATTATGTGCGTTTTCATTTGTGCATTTCTCTCCCTCTGAGTGGGGTCCTGTAGAGCTCTTTTACAAGGCCACCTCGGGCCAAGTCAGCATTGAATTTCACAACCAGGGTTTATGCGCCCGTGTTTATGGCAAGGTGGGAGGCAGGGGGCTGTTTTGTTTTAAATGTTTGTTTCTCCAAAGTGGCTGCTGACTCTGTCTGGAAAAACCGAAAGGATAAATACGAAGGAATGAGGACAAAACCATTTTGAAAGGATTTCCAGAGCTTAGTCGTGATCTTGAACTCGAGGGAGCAGCAGAGTACTCCGTGTAGGTGAGGCTCCCAGGACCTGTCTTTCATGCACTTTTGATTTCCTCAACTCATGCAGTGATTTTTTTCCCCATCGATTCCTAACTCCCAACACATTGAGATGAAGAAACACAAAGATACTAGTTATTTCAGCTTTCCAATTTTAAGTAGCTTGGGGGGGGGGGAGGGTTGATCTCGAAGAGTGCAAGAAGAAAGAAAAAGGTTTAAAAATGATGGTGACAGCAATGGTACAACCTTGCTTAATCTAATTGAACTACGAGTTAGTATAGCATCTGTATGAGCTCCCAATAAAATGAAAAGTATAAAGAAAGAAAGGAAGGAAGGAAGAAACCTAACAACCAACAGATGAATACATTAAATGACCTCCCCTCTACACACACACACACACACACACACAGATTCTGTGTGTAAAAAGGTACAGACTCTAAATACCCCGGGCTGTTAACCTAGGGATTGGAGGTTCAAATCCACTGTGTTAGTGCAGGTAGACTAGAGAAACAAATCCATAGACACACATATAGATATAAGAGTATGGTTTATATACAAGAGGAATAAGACATTAAGAAAGCATCCCAACCCAGTCTAGTTCAAAGCCCTAAGTCCGATATTAGCCCATATGCCCAATATCAGTCTATAAAGTCTCCTTCTGACTCACAAAGTCACAGGCCAGTGGGTGCAGAGTCCTGGCCTCATGGCCTCCTCATTTCTAGGGCTCAAGGTCCATCCACAGCATCCAGTGGTGATAAAAGCAACTCAGCGCTGGCAGGAGTCTCCTCATGGCTTCCCCAGCTTCAGAGGTCTGGTTCCATCAGGGTAAGGCTGTGTGGCTTCTCCTCTGGCTCTTGCAGCTCATTGGACGCTGCCATCTTGTGTTGTCCATAATTTGTCTCTGAGAATAACTCCCAACACTGGGGAGATAGCTTCTCATCTCCATCAGGGAAATATCGTGAGATTTCCCAGAAGTCTCAGGAGAAAGCCATGCCCACACAGAGGCCTCATTGGCTACTCAAAGGTTATCTCCAGATCAACAGGCTAGAATCCACCCCTACATCTCAATCATGAAATTATTGTAAGCATATGACTGCTACATCCACGTTAAACCCCCTCAGCAGAGAGTTCTGGGATCTTTTTCCCAGTCAGCCACTGACCACGCTGTGGCAGATAGCTCTACTCTGACGCACCGGGGGCTGCCGTGAGGAGGATGACACCTGATTCGTATATCAAACCTGCTGATCTCAGAAAACACTCAAAGAAATACACATATTAATATTTTCAAATGGGTGACATTTTCTTTCTTGGTAAATTCCTTTTGGTGTTAGCCCCTGAGGAAGGCCGGTGTCAGAGAAACCCAGCACCAAGATTTGTATTCAGTTCAACAAAGCTCTTCGCTGGTGGAGCTTCCTGGGCTCCATGTCCTACCATTTATTACCTGACTGGGCACATTACTTCCTTTCGGTGCCTCAGTTTCCCCAAAGGTAAGTTGGGCAGAATAGTACATTCTGGGGGTAACAGTAGACACTTCGTCAGCTGGTTGTGAACCTACAGGGAAACTGCCGTAGAGAGCTTGCTTGAATGCTCAGCACAGGCGGACTGCTCAACTAGCTGATGCAGACGCTGTCCAGGGAGAGTGGCGCTCTGGAGTATTTACAGGGGCTGGCTTTTGGGAACTAGATTGGGAGGCCTTGCTTTTGCCTTGCCATTCTAGGAACTCAAACTTCCAAATACAGCGGTCACGTGCATTCACCCTGGAGCAGGAAGTATTCAGTAAATGTTGGCTGATATTATTAATGTATGCTTAACCAAATACTTATTATGATCCACTAGGAAGCAGGCATTGTTCTAGAGCTTGAGCATACAAAGATGAATGAAGCATGAGGCATGCTCACTTCCAATATTGATAATGATAGTAATAAAAAATGGACAGCAATGGTGGTAGCGACAACTGGGAACTGATGGGCATTTCACATGTCACAAGGACAGGGCTAAGAATTTTGCATGGACGATTCAAAGTCTCAAAATAACTTTTCTCATGGTTGCCCCATTTATAAATCACAAACCAGAGACACAAAGAAATTAAGTAACTTGCCCAATGTTACCAAGCAACTAGGGAAATTTGGACCCAACTAGACTGACTGCATAGACTGAGCTCTTGTTCCTTTAAGGAGATTCACAGTGGCTTAGGGGATGTGAGTGAGTGCTGGAAAAAGGGAAGACAAAGGAAACAAAATAATCGATGACTTCAGCATTGACTGAGCGAGAGGCAGACTGCTGTGGCAGTTAATTTTGGCCAACTTGGACCCTGTGTGAATATGTAAGGGTGGAGTCTAACCTGTCAATCAGGTCACAGCCTCATGCTGCCTCCTTGGGGGTGTGGTCTTCTTATAAAGGAGAAACTGGGAACTTTCTTTACTCTCTCTCTCTCTGTCTCTCTGACTTCCTGCTTGCTAGGATGCTGTCTTTGCTTCTGGGGCAAGCCCAAAGAGCTGTTGGGATCCTGCCATGTTCCACCAACCTTGGATCCATGAGACCCTGTACCCATGCACCCGTGATCTCCCTGCATCCTCTTCACCTTCTGTCATCAGCTTGCAGCTATAGGAGTTTGAAGTAGGCCCCCACTTGCACCAGACTTAAGGACCTAAGCTACACTGCACTGGGATATCTTCTTGATATGAAATTACTTCTAGACATAAAGTTCTTTCCTAAATACATCTGAGTATCCCTGATTTCATTTCTCTAGACAGCCCAGGCCAACACAACTGTATTATGGCATATGCTGTGAGAACCAACTTGAAAGAGTCATGCGTCTATCAAGGTGGTTAGGGAGGTGCGATGGAGTCTGGTTTTGAGTCTCCAGTAGGAGCTCAATAGGGATTCAGGGTCTGGAGCAGGGGTGGAGGGGAAGAGGACGGAATGTCTGGAGAAGACAAAAGGTCCAGCATGAGAAAAGATCAGGAAGACAGGAAATATCAAGTCAGGATAGAGGACTTGACTATCCTATGACTATAGCTGGAGGTGGAATGCACAAGAAAGAAGACAGGAGAGCAGGATGACCATGAGGCCTAGAAGTCATGCTAAGTAGATGTACTGTCCCGAGCAGCAAACAAGAGCTGTTGAGAGTTTAAGGAGCTCAGAGGCAGGCCTAGATGTTGGAAGAGAGAGCAAAGAAGAAGACTGGGGAACCTGTGTCCCAAGTTTGATACCGAGTTAGAAATGGATGAGACCTGGGGAAGGGAAGGGAATGGAGAGACTGCAGCAAAAATCCAAACCCCAAAGTAAGGGACCCAGAATGGAAAGATCAGCAGAGTCTGGAAGAGAGTAACTTAGAGACATTTAAGAAGTGCTGATGAAGGAGGAAACAAATCCTTATTATGTCCTGGTGATTGTTCAAGGGTTAGGTTAAATATCTGCAACCCATCTTCTCTTCTATCCCTCCCAACCATCCTGGGAAGTAGAGACACTTATCCTTGCGATTTCCTGGAGAGAAGAAAGCCTCTGAGAGATGAAGGAGCTTGTTTGAGACACAAGAGGAGTAGCAAGCAGAGCCAGTGTTGGAATACAAGTTGGTCTCACTGTGAAGCATGCTTCTCTCTGCTCTAGATGTGAGGGGCAATGGAGAGGGAGTATGGAGCTGAGCTGAGGTTCAGGTTTCTTGCTCCAGAGACCAGGTGAATGGTAAGGCTATTAATGAGACATATGTGAGCGGAAAGACAGAGGCTCTGTGCTTGATGCTTTGGACAGGACATCCCGCTGGTGCCATCCAGTATATAACTACAAGGAGAGAAAGGGCTGGATGGGGAATAGAGAATAAATCTTGAGGTTGAAACCATAGGAAGAGATGACATCAGAGAGTGTGTGATGTTAAGAGAGCTGGGTCTGAAACTCCAGGGAACACTGGCTAACAAAGGAAGGGAAGCAAGATTAAAGAGTTTGAGAAAAAGTGGTTTAAGAAAGAAGAGACTATGAGAAAAACTGAGGCAGGATTAGAGAGATTGAGGAAACAACCATATTTTTCAGACCATAAGAGGTACTTTTTTACCCCAAAAAGTTGGGGGGAAATAAGGGTGCATCTTATGGTATGAAGGTGTGGTATCCCAGAACATTGTAGTATACTGGTACTATTTGGCTCAGGATATTTTTTTCTTGTTTTCCTGATCTAAAAACAGGATGTGTCTTATGGTCAGGTTCATCTTATGGTCTAAAAAATATGGTAGTTTGAAGAAGGTCAAAGTTCTCAACAGAGTCTTACTTAGCAGAGAAGCCAAGTAAGAAAAGGAAAGAAAAATTGTTCTTTGAATTTAGCAAATAAGATGGCTTCAATTGTTAGTGCGGCTGTTACAGGAATACTAAGAGCGAAGTGACCTTGTTATTGTTGTCAGGTGACTTCCAGATGATTCTGACACACAGGAACCCCATGCACAACAAAACTGTCCCATTCTGTGACGTCTTCATGGGGGTTGATGTTTGAGGTCATTGCTGCAGTCGTGCTGTCAATTCATCTACTTGAGAGTTTTTCTCTCTTTCTTTCTTTTTTTTTTTTCTCTCTTTCATTGACCCTCTACCAGCATTTTTCAGCGACTAATCTTTCCTGATAACATGTCCAAAATACAAGAGTTAAAGTTTCATCATATTTTGTTTTTAAAGACCTATACTATCTCTAAGACATAAATATATTTTTTGTCCTTCTGGAAGTCCATGGTAATTTCAATTTTCTTCATCAGTACTATAATTCAAATGCATTTTTTCCTGCAGTTTTCCTTATTCAGATTCCAACTTCCATATACACAGGAAAACAAAAACAAATTCACTGCAATTGAGTCAATTCTGACTCCTATAGACACAGTGGACAGAACTGAACTGCCTGTGGGTTTCCAAGGCTTTAACTGCTTAAGAGGGCAGAAAACCTCCTCTTTTGTTCAGGGAATGGCTGGAGGGTTTGAATGCCCCCTTTGTGGTTATCAGCTGGACACGTAAGCCATTAACCACCAGGGCTCCTCACACTCATGAAGGCAATGGAAAATACCACAGCTTGTGTCAGGAGCACCTTAGTCCTCAAAATTATTCTCTTGCTCTTCAATATTCCAAAGAGGTCTTGGCTAGATCTGCCCAATGCAGCACATCGTTTATTTATTTTTAAATAATTTTATTGGGGCTCTCACAGCTCTTATAACAATCAGTTGCATCAAGCATGTTGATACATGCATTTGTACATTACTGACATCATTATTTTCCAAACATGTTCTTGCAGTTTGAACCCTTGCTATCATCTTTTGATTTCTTGGCTGCTGCTTCCATGAGCATTGATTGTGGTTCCGAGTAATATGAAATCCCGAGAATGTCAATCTTTCATCAGGTTGTCTACTCATTCAGTGGTGAGGATCTCTGTGTTCTTTACATTGAGTTGCAATTTATACTAAAGACTGCCATGCTTGATTTTTATAAAGTGTTTCAAGTCTTCCTTACTTTCAGGAAGCCAAGATGCATTACCTACATGTCAGGGGCTATTAATAAGCCTTCCTCCAATCCTAAGGCCACATTCTTCTTCAGATAACCAAATTTCTGAAGGTATTTACTCAGTTACAGATTGAATAACTATGTGAAAGGATACAACCTTGCCCACCTCTCCTGATCTTACACCATTAAATTTCTCCCTTGTTCTGTTCCATCAACTTTTCCTGGTCTACGTACAGGTCCCCCATGAGCACAATGAAGTGTTCTGGAATTCTCATTCTTCAAAATGATATCTATAGTTTGTTATGATCTGGGTAGACTAGAGGAACAAACTCATAGACACTCTTATGTGTAAAGAGAGAACTTTATAGCAAAGAGTAATTGTACATTAAGACTACATCCCAGCCCAGATCAAGTCCATATATCCGATATTAGCGTTTATGTCTGATACTGATCTATAAATTTCTCTTCAGGGTTACGAAACACGTGCCATGACACTGAATGCAGGAAGGTTACCGGCCAGTGTGGGGGAAATCTTGTGGATCCAGTGGCAGTATAGGCATCTCAATGGTGCCAGGGGTCTCCACATGGATCCTTCAGCCCCAAAGCTATAGCATAGAGTTCTAGCATGGGTCTTGTCAGCAAGGATGGCTAACAGAACTTGAGTGCATGTCCTGCCTCCAGTGAGTTTATCTCCTTAGGGTCTCCAAATGAGGTCATCCAGCTTCAACCTGATTGACAGGCAAAACCCCACCCCTTTACTCTTAAGTCTCAAATTGACAACAGAATCTATAACTACCACAGATGCCTTTGCATCAATTAAAAAAACAGGTAAAGATATTTCTGATACTGTCTGCCTTCAGTCAAGATCCAGCTGCCATTCACAATGATATCCCTTCCTCATGCCACGTTCTCATCTCAGTTCAGCTTGAAGGCCTGCGTGGAGCTGTAACATTTCAGGTGATCATCAATTCCTGGGGTGGCCACCTTCTTCTGAGGTACTACTACTGTGTTCCCCCCCAAAGAAGACTCCGTCGTATGTTTACGTTTTCTCAAGAAGAGACACTCTGACTTGTTTTCAGGGGCTGTCTTATTCATTGAGTGTGGTACAACAATCTACATTTATTCAAATCTAGTTAAGGCCTCGTCTTCTGGAACATTGACCCACAGTGCTGAGTAAAACAGTCCCCACAGCTTGACTTCTTCCCCCCTGAGGACACACAGTACCTGAAGCAGAGCTTCCTGCTCCTCACTCCTCTTTGTCTGCCCACCTCAGCTGACAGCACACACAGAACGACCAGGACCTGACAGGGGAGCCGGCCTTGTAGATGGGGCTGCCCGTCCCTCTTCGGTCACCTCTGAGATAGTGGCTGTCAGGATGGGGCAGAGAAGGGTTGCCTCTCTTCATTACTGCCCAGTACCAGTAAATTCCCTAGCTATGCCGATCACTATGTATTATTTTGGGGGTATGGCTTATATTGCACAAATGCTTAGAAATCCTGCTATGGGCATGTCTTATTTTTAGGGAAACAGGGTACAACTACTATTGAACGATCTTCGGCAAAATTTTACTTTTATGTAGCATCAACAATACTGTTCTGTAATTTCCGCATTCTGTTGGGTTCCCTTTCTTGGGAATGGGCACAAGTATGGATCTCTTCCAGTCTATTGAAGAGGCCGCTAACCTCCAAATTTCTTGGCATAGGCGAGTGAGTGCTTTCAGGCCTTCATGGACTTGTAACACTTCAGTTGATCTTCATCCAGTCCTGCAACCTTCTCTTTAGCTAATGCCTTACATGCAGCTGGAACTTCTTCCTTTGATACCATTGGTGAATGGCTTTCATGAACAGAAACTTATCTTCTCCCAGTTCAGAAGGCTGAAAGTCTGAATTTCGGTCACTGGCACTAAGGCCAGGTTCTCTCTCTGTCTGCTGGGCTTCCTCTCCGCATTCCTTGATTCCTACAAATCCATGGAGGGGAGCTTTCCTGTTGGTGTTTGTTTTTCTCAGTGTCTAGGCCACTTCAGTTCAGGGCACTCCCTACATGGATTAGATCATATTAACATAACAAAGAAATCCCTATTTCTAAATAGGGATCTATTCATATGTATAGGGTTAGAATTCTAACAAATATTTGGGCAGGGGTGGGACATCAGGGACACAATTCAATCTGCAATTCCACGTCATTGATACCCTTGGTAAAAACACGAGGAAGCAATACAATAGAGGCAAGGAAGTGGAGGTCGACATTACTCTCAGGGAAGTTCACCTGCAGGAAGAAAAGAAGCCGGATGGTAGCTAGAGAAAGCAGAAGGTAGCTAGAGAAAGCAGAAGGATCTAAGAGTCTTCTAGATAGTTTGAGTTAACAGGTGTAACCAAAGCAAGTGTATAGATGGAGCAGAAAAGGGATGAAGCTACTGAGAGATCAGTGATATGTTGGAGAGATGGCAGGGAGATCACTGAAAGCATGAGGAGAAGGCATTTAAATGTTTAAAATCCAACCCAAACCCCAAAATGAATAAAAAGCTATCATTAGCTAAGGCATTTAATGTTCATGCAAGAATTGATGTACAGATAAAAAGAACAAAGTAAAGCCTAGAGACAGACCCAAGAATAGGTGTGTGTGTGTGTGTGTATGCAATAGAGGGCAAAGAGGTGGATTTTAAATAAGTATGGGAAAGGAACAGCTTAGACAATAATTCAAATCAAAAGCAAACTCACCGTCATTGGTTGATTCAGACTCAGAGTGACCTTATAGGCCAAAGTGCAAATGCCTTTGCGGTTTTTCAGGCTATACCTCTATGGAAATAAAAGTCTCATTTTTCTCTTTCAGAGTAGCTGACCGCTTCTAGTTGGCTAATTATTTGAAGGAAAAGTTGAGATCCTTATTAATACTATATCCAAACAAATTCCAGATGGATTGAAGGTTTAAATCTATGACACGAAACCACAGACAAAGGTATATGGAAATGTAATATAATCTTGGATAATCCAGTCCCTCAAAGTATAATAGAATGTCCCAGTTCAACCTAAAGTGGGTTTCAGAGCTTGCCTTTGTTTGTAATAGTGTAGGCTCATAGAGCTGGCGGGGCTTGGCAGGCAAAGGAAAACCGTGTATTTGTGAGTTGACTTGCTTGGAGGTAAAAGTCTACAAGGAAGAATTGCATCATATGACTTGATGTGGAGATGAAATGGCAGGAAGAACTTATTAGATAGACATGAACTGAAATACATGGGGTATTGCGATAAAAGACTCCTGGCCTAGCCAATGAATCGGATCTAGCTGGAAACACAGTGTGGCCACAACACAGAGGTAACTATTGAGGTCTTAGGAGCACATGAACTCCTAGGTCAGGACACTAGTAAGATGTCAAAGCTGCCACTACTCAAGAGTCCAGTGCAGAACATGCAACTGATGTGTTCAAGGTCACCTCATCTGCTTGCTGTTTCCATGTCTGCAAGGCTGGTCCTGTAGTAATAAATTGACTAAGAAATCATTCAGAAACAGAAAGAATCACATTTGAGGTCTGTAAGGCTTGTCTTAAAGAAGCAGCCACTTTAAGTGAGATGTCAGCTCAATCCACACAGAGGAGCACTTTAGATTTATAATCGAAGAATTGTAAATAATAAAATCTAAGCTCAGAGGAGGGGATCAGACTTTAAATTCTGAGCACCCATTTTGCATGAGGCTAAGAATGGCAGTGAAAATCTAAAATCCATTTGCGGGGAAGCCCAATGAGGTAAGTGACCTCAGACCAGGAATGTGAATAGTCAGGCTCTCAGAAAGAGTGTTTTGGAAAGTGGGCTACTATAGTTAGATTAAATTTTAACATATTATCATTCTCTCCTTTTGACCCAAGTTTTTAATTTGTTCTAGTTCTTATTATCTTCTGCTTTCTTTTGGATTGAGGTTTTTCTGTGTTTTATTGTCAGTTTGGGTTCTTTGGAAGATTTTCTTTATATAGAATCCAGGATTGGTGACCCATGGAGGCATAACTAGATTAATAGTTCCTTAGGATTATGACAGGGGAGATTGCGGGGAAAGAGTGAGCTGACAATAATGAGCATAAGAAGGATGAAAGTGTGCGGGGAGCGAGGAAGGAGAGGAAATATAAGGAGCTAATACTAAGGACGTAAGGAGAGAGAAAATGTTTGGAAACGATGATGGCAACAAATGTACAAATGCGCTTTGCATATGGTAGAAGTATGTATTGATTGTGATAAGAGTTGTATGAGCCCCTAATAAAATGACTTTTTAAAATGCTAAACACTTCTCCCGATATTTAGAGCTTGAAATATATATATCAAAAAATGATGAAAATGTTCTAAAATTTATGATGATGATTGAACAATTCCTTTTTTGTTTGTTTTTTCCCATCACTGCCCTGGTAGGATTAGGAAGCCCACCCTTGCTCCTGGATGAACAATTCTTTTAAATATATTTAAAACCATTGAATTTATGGTACATGAAGCATGCACCAATAAAATGGCTCAAAGTCATATTAACAAAGATGCATGACAATAATTAGAGACATCAAACTGACCTTCAAGGACAAAAAAAAGAAGTAATTCAGAGAGATTCTTGAAAGACACAGGCAGGGGCATAACCTTGCATCTCTCTGAACCCTTCCTTAAAAATAAAGCCAGGAGACAAAAACAGCCCTGATCCTCTAGGCACATGAGCCCTTCCCCAGAGGGTTCCCAAGTTTCCAGTCTTTACAAAAGCAGGCGGGTATCCCTTCCTCACACGGAACAGCTGGTGGGTGTCGGCTGTCACCTTCAGGGTGAGCAGCCCAACGTTTTACCCACTGGGCCACCAGAGATCCTTCAGAGGAGACAAGCCCAAGCCCAAGCTCATTGCCACAGAGTTCCTCACAGCTTACAGCAACCCCGTAGTAGTGCTAGTCGGTGTATAAACAAAGCACTTGTTAGAGTTTCTGGGACTATCCCTCTTTATGGGAGCAGACAACTTCATCTTCCTCCTGTGGCACAGTGGGAAGGCTTGAACCATTGATCTCATGGTCATCGGCCCAACTCTTAACCCACTCTGCCACCAGAGCGTCTTTGCTAAGGCAAGGAGCCCCCGTACACAAGTATTTCAGCTAATACATAGGAAGCAGGGTGGGACTTAGAACATCACCAACCTGTAACTGCAATCAGTTACGATCTAGCTAGTGAGCGTCACTAGCTCCCGACATCACAGACAATGAGACAGCCCGTCGGGAAGTTTTTTCTTGGTAAAGGACTACAATTCCACTCACTGCCAGGCCAAAGGAGTGGATCATAAGGGTGATCACGGCTCTGAATCAATGACCAACCATGAGATTGAAATGAAGGGAAACTGGATAGCTCATTTCCCATTTTTATTTTCCAGAAGATAAATTGTAAGGAAAAAGAACCAAGGAGTGGAGACTTCATGAATTACAGAAGCTTAAAAGATTTTTTAAATGAAAAAGACTAAACTGTCTGATCAAGTCATATACACTTGAGTGCTAAAACTATAAACGACTACAGCCAAGAGTGTGGGACACCTGGAGGGTGAAGGAGGGATTGTGATGGGTCTAGAATCCAAAGATTGGCTGATGGGGTAGGCAGTCAAGTTATACTTCTTGACCAGGTAGAGTCTGTCCCAGAATAACTTTTTTAACAGTTTTTTATAAATAATTTGCATACTGTACAATTTAATGTCTGAAATATATTTTTTAAAATTTGTGCAATCATCACCACAATCAATGTTAGAACATTTTCTTTATTTTTGTACTCATCAGGCTTAGCTCCCCACTTCCTCCCAACTTCCCCTGCCATAACCATAAGAAACTATTAATCTAATTGCCTTCTCTGTAGATTCGCCTATCCTGGAGTCCATATAAGGAAAATCCCACAAAACAAGCCTCCCTCCCCTGGACAGGTCTCTCCTACCAGGAGACCTTTGGCTCATCACTTGGTTTCCCAGCTACGTCTTTCAGGGAGAGACAGCAGTAAATGATTAATACGAGCATTCCTGTGTACTTGGTAATAATATTTCTCATAAATTAATAAATTGCAAAGTACTTATAGTGCACAATGGACACCACTTTATGTGAAATTCATGAGAAGGAAGAATGAGTGATGAGACTGAACCTTTTATAGCTTAAAACTCTGGGTCTCCATTTCCTCTATCGGGCAGGCGATGAGTCAGCTGCCCACACAGAGGAGGGTGGGACAGCTGCAAAAGGCAATGAGAAAGTGCCGAGCCAGACAGGTGAAGGGATTACGTCTCCATCCTCTTGAGTCAACGCAGCACCATCTGTACTGGCCACCAGGTTGCCAAATCTGAATCTCCGTTTAGGTTCACCCAGGACATATGACCACACTTAGATCAGCCAAGTTTATTTAAACCCATCCAAGTTTATTTAAACATTCACCTACATATAGTTCACCGAGTACCTCTAGATGTGATTTCATGCTTAAAATTTAAATCATTTCTTCATTTGAGGGGATTTTAGATTTAGAATATAAGGTAGGTTTATGAATTTTTGTTTGCATCACTGCCCTCTGGTGGGAGTGGGAGGCCCAGCCTTGCTCCTGGAGAGCTGCTGCTGGATTTGAACCGCCAAACCAGTGAGCCACAGTCCCGCACTCAACCACTACACCACCGGGGTTCAGTCGAGGTTTATGAATTTTATTTTCCAAATATTAATTAGTGGTATCAACATTGTTAAAAACAAGCAAATGTTGCTAATGGAGTAATCTAGCCTTCATTACTGATTTAAAATACTATCATTACCGTAACTGAGAACACAGAAACATGAAACTGTTCACCTAGCATCCACTCCCATATTCATGTAAATAGAACTCAATCAAGTAAGAAATCAATTTGGACAAACCGACAACTCATGGATTGCAGCTTGGAGTTGGACTACATTTGCATAAACTCCTCATATCAACCGTACCTTCAATTTTATAGCATTGAATAAAATTATTGATTTATCAATCTATCCCATATAACCTTATTCCCCAGGGGATAGCTGACAATGTTTTTCTTTTTTCTTTTGTTTTGTTTGTTTGTTTGTTTTATTGTTCTTCTTCTTTTGGTTTGGAGTTTTGATTTTATTATAATAAGATGGCCAAAGTAAACTAGAGTCCTTAGAACCCATGGACAGCAGGAGTCTGGAATTGTGGGTTGCCATGTAATTCTAGCCCCAATCTAAGTACAGTTCACATGGCCTCGGCTCATCTACATGAAGAGATCACTGAAGATCAGGGTGCTACAGCAAAGTGGTGAAGAAAACAGATGGTGGCTGGCTATCAATCGGAATAGTCCTGGGGTTTTAAAGGCTTGTATTCAAACAAGCAGCCCTCTGAGTGACGCTTCAATTAACTCCACATCGAAGAAACACACCAGCCTGTGTGACTGAACGATGATAATAAGAAAATCCAAATATGACCAAAGGGGAAAATATTAGAACTTAAATGATGAATACCCAATTTGTAGAAAGTTATGGAGGAGAGTGGGGATCCCCAAATCCATCTGCAGAGTATCTAGTCAGATTAAAACTCTGGCAGATCCTCTCTAACCACAGGTGAGACACCCAGACAGCTTTACTATCAGACAGAGATAGTGTAAGCTCGGTTATGGTGGGTGGGGCCATGGTATCATATGATAACTTCTCAATTGGCCTCCCTTTTGATCCAACCTGAATTTGTTCTAGGAGTAAATATTTCTTGCTACTCTGTTAATAGTCTCTTCTTTTTTACTCTTTATTTTTATCTTTATATTATTATTATTATGTTTTTTTTTGTTTTGTGTTGTGTCTCTTAGGTTTCCCAGTTTGGAGCAAGCCAGAGGAAAGAACCAAAATGCCATTAGGCACAATTGTATGGTAATAACGTGAAGATTCTAAAGAAGACATAGCGGATGGGAAAGATAAGAGAAAAAATAAAAATAAAGAAGTCAGACACATTTTATGGTAGCAGGCTTACCTCCGACCCACTTGATAGTCCACATGGAACTGGGAGAAGAGAGAGCGAACCTTTACTATCTTGGGGACATTTGTGACATGCATATTTAGTAGTTAAATGCATCACAAGATGGGTGATATCTACATTGAGGTCCCTGAGCTTAAAGGTGAGGAAGCCTAATACCTGCATGGGGGTGGGGGTGGGGGAGGTAAGAGTGGGGCTGGTTGACAAGGCAGGAAAAGAGAAAGGATGTCTGCTTCTATGAGGAGATAGACTGAATCAACCATGTGCTCACTACTTTAAGGCAACATAACTGTTATAGGAAGACTCTGTGGGAATGATATCTAAAGCTGGATGATGTACTTGGACTTTACCTCTAACTTGCCAAAGTAGAAGTTTTCCTACCATGGATAACCAGCTTTACAGATTCCCTGTTATAAATGAAGTAATATGGTCCTCATCACATTCCCTTAACTGTGTGTATAGAGACAATAACTGATGCAAAGATTTATCAAGGATGGAGAGTGAAAAAGGTGGGAGGGGGAGGGTGTGGGCCATTGGGGTGTAAACAATAAATGCAGGAGGGGGGCAGGAGCACTAGGACCAAATGCGATGATATATTTTTTTAACTTTTTGTTTGTTTGTTTGTTTGTTTGTTTTTTGGGCATCACTGCTCTCCGGTGGTGGGAGTAGGAGGCCCAGCCCCACTGCTGGAATTGAATCTCCGTCCTAGTGGGCCGCAGTCCCGCGCACAACCACTACGCCACCGTGGCTCAGCCCCCAAATGCGATGATATATATACAACTCTTTTTAAAAGTGATTTAACTATGGAAGTGTATGATATATGAATATTATACCAAGAAAACTACTGAAAAAAAAGAAAAGAAACCAAACTTGACCAATGGAAGAAGAATTTTGGTTTAGGGGCATTGAATGCATGCTAATGGTAGAATAATTTAGAAAAGGATATCAGTAATGGTTGTACAACACGAATGATCAGTGGCACTGAATTATACAAAGTTGTTGAATGGGAGAATGTTTTGTTGTGTATACTTTTGCCATGATTAAAAAAATAATTACAGGACTGAGCCCCGGTGGTGTAGTGGTTGAGTGTGGGACTGCAACCCACTGGTTTGGCAGTTCAAATCCAGCAGCAGCTCTCCAAGAGCAAGGTTGGGCTCCCACTCCCACCAGAGGACAGTGATGCCCCCCCAAAAAAAACTAAAAAAAAATAATTACATAAGTAATAATGAATACAAAGAGAAAGAAAAGTTCTAAAATCTATTGTGGTGATTGTACAACTTCATGATATGATTAAACTGTTGTATTGTAGGATATGTGCACGAAGTGCTAATAAGTCTGGCTTTGTTTTGCTTTTTTAAAAAGAGTACCATAAAACAAAAATGGTTTGGGGGAGAAGGGGTGGAGTGGGGGTGGGGTGGGAGGTGGAGTGTGTGAAATTCACTAGAACATTGAGAAGATTCTCCACTTCTATTAAAAGTTGCTTGTGGTTTCACGGTAGGGGAGCGGATCTCTCATTCTAAGACTGACAGGGGCTAAATTGGCCCTCATATACATACGCAACCCCCAGCCTTCCTTTCTCCTGTTTACTATTCATTGTTTCAAATAAGCACTCTGAAGTCATATTAGCTGAGTTTGAATCCCAGATCATCCTCTACTGAACAAACAGGTGACATGCAAGGCAAAACAAAACAGACCACTGCCACTGAGTTGCTTCTGACTCAGAACAATACGAAAGGACAAAGTAAAACTGTCCCAAGGGTTTTGCAATCTTTACTGCCAGGTGTTTTCTCTGCAGCGTAGCTGGTGTCTTTGAACCAACAGCCTTCTGGTTAGCAGCTAAGCATTACACCTCTGTGCTGCCAGGATACCTAACCAAGTGACATTAATTAGAATATTTAACCTCTTTGTATGTCAGGTTCTCCCTCTGTAAGATAGGAATAATCAAAGTACCTATCGTATAGGCAGTTATGAAGATGAAATAGATAAGGCAATTAAAGTGCCTAATAATATCAGTGAAATGTTATTTCCATTATTATTGGTGGTGGCGCTATCGTTATTATCATTGTCGTCAACATCTAGATGGGTTTATAATGGCATGTGGAGTCTCACAGTCACTTACCGTGTTTTAGCCGCCACTGCAGTAATAAATAATGAAGTCCAAATTCTTATTCCCTTAGAACCGACATGCCAGTGTAGGACAACAATTAAACAAATGGCTTACCTCATCATGGACTACAGCGTACAGAAAGCAGAGTCCTGCTGTAGGGCTTCATTGGTGAGTTTGCCGTGAGCTGGAAGTCAGGGAAGAAGGTATCACTGAACAGGGACAGTTATAGCTGTGACCTAAGTAGCAAAGAGGAATCAAAAGTGTGTTACTTAACTTCCAAATATTTTGTGTTTTATTCTTAGGTATCTCAGCAGTTTTTAATTTCCACTCAATTCTATTGTAGCCAGCCAATCTGCTCTTAATAAATTCCTTCCTTGCCAATCCATTGGGAGTTGGTTTGTTTTTTTCCTGATCTTAGGCTATATCAATGAATGCATGATATGAATTTGAAAAGAATGTGCACTTTGCTATTGTGTCAAGTTGTGTCACTGAGTTAATTTCACTGATAGCAGACCTCTAAGACAGAGTCAAACTGCCCCATAAAGTGTCCAAATATTTATTAGAGCAGGCTGCCCCATTGTTCTCCAATGGAGCAGTTGGTGGGTTTGAATTAATGACTTTCGAGTTAGCAGACTTGGACTTAATCACTTTACCACCAGGGTGTTGTATAAATGTTAGTTAGGTGAAGATGGTAAGTAGTCTGCACATCTTCTGTGATGTTACTTAAATTTGTGAGAAGTTTTCTGTTCATTGGAGATAGTACGGCTTTAAATTTGAGGCACAGTTATACACAGAATTGGGGGATTTATCTCTTTATCTTCACCTTTTATGAAGGATAGACTCCCTCCCCATTTCATCTGATTTTGACCCTGCAATTTATCTAGGTTCTTGTCTTTCTATTTTTTTTCCAGAGTCTGTAATTATCTGAGAAAGGACTGGTCTGATAGTAGCTACTTAAGACATTACAGGGGGTGCTGAATTGGAAATTTTTTAGTGAGGGAATGACAAGAGTGTATTTACTGAACAGAGGGATTATTTTGGCTAGGATGTGGAAGAATGCGCTCTAGAGGGATAGTCAATAACGGAAGCCAAGAAGTCAGCCATGGCGTCACCGCAATGGTCCAAGTAAGTATGCATGGTGATACTTTGTACTCGGGAACGGGAATAAATGGAAAGATTCTAGGGTGGAGCTAAAGAAGGGTTTCCTAAAGAACTATAGAGTGATGTCCAGGTCTTTAGACTTGGCTCCTGAGTGGACTCAGCATCTCATATCTTTGATGAGATGACGCGAGTTAGGCAGAAGCAGGTTGCTGATGGGATTCACGGAGTCATGATAAAGCTTATGGTGCTCCTTAGCTATCCAAAGGAATCCCTGGTTGGTTCGTTGCGTGGTCTCTAACCACAAGATGAGCAGTTCAAACTTCCAAGCCACTCTGAGGAAGAAACATGAGGCTTTCTGCTCCTATAAATATTTACAGTCTCAGAAACCCTATAAGGCTGCTATGAGTCCCAGTCAACTTGATGACAGTGACATTGGCTTTGCTTTATTAGATATCGAATAAAATAGTGGCTAGAAGTCTGGAGTTCAAAGACGAGCTTAGCGCTAATGACACAGCTGTGGAAAGATGCACTGCCAATAGCTCTGGTCTGTCTCAGATTTACCTCCACAGCACCCTATGTGTTTACATCTCTATGAAGTTTTATATGGGTGACCTTTCCTGATAACAGAGCCAGCTATAGACTTTGAAGTATCCTTAATACAGCAGTATGTCGTATGAGGAGCCCAACACAGGGAGGCATTCCACCAGTATGGGCTCATTCAGGACCGAGGGGAGGGAAAAACAACTCCTTGTATGCCCTGGGAGACCTAGTTTTTACAAAAACTTTGAAGAATAGGTTCCCCAAACCCCAGCTTCCAGCCAGTGTGGAAAAGTCCCTTCCCAGTAATTCTCTCTACCCCCCCACTGCCATGAAAGTCCCAGGACAAAATACATGGACCGCATAGTTACAGATAAAACCGTTGGAACTGGTTCCCTCAGACAGAGCAAGGTAAGTACACAAGTGAACTGTCAGGCAGGCTGCAGAGGGTGCTTCACCGGCACCCAGGGAGGCACTTAAGCGCTCTGCAGAAGGCTTTCCCTCACCGCGGTCACAGTTTTTAAGCTAGTAAATGCTGTGACACACTCCCTGTGCTAAAGTGAGCTTGCAGGCTATGCCAGTCCATCCAGTGTTAACAGATACCTCCAGAGATGTCCTTTGAAATCTTCCAGTTTGAGACGACTCCACACTTCTAGGGACATTGCCACCCTAAAGCTCTTGCCCTCGCCTTACCTGAACTCTTCATGTGTTTTCTCTCTCTCAGACTACTAATGACACGGAGCCAGGTCTGCCAGCCCCAGCATCACCAGTGTCTGGATCACCCCAACCTCACCCACTGTGGGCCCCTAAGTAGATGATTGCCCCTCCCAACAGAGCAGGAAGGGTAAGAACCCCAAGTCCCACTGCATGTCCATTAATAGCAGGAAGCAACCAGAAATGGTCGTTGCCCAGGACCCCCAAAGATTTGGGTCCATACTCTTTCCGTGGGGAAATATTAGGTAGCCGGAATGGGGACTTGGGGGGGGGGGGTTGCTGCCCGCCCCACCCCCGCATGCCTATATAGGGCCACAACAAAGGGATTGTGCGTTAGTCTGGGTAGACTAGGAAAACAAACCCACAGAAACTCACATGTGTAAAACAGAGTTTTAGAGAAAGGATAAGTGTACATTAGGAAAGCATCCCAAGCTGTCCAAGCTCATAAATCCCACATTAGCCCATATGTCTGGCACCCATCTCCAAAGTCCTCCTCAATCTCACAAAACACCCACAATGACGCTGACGGCAGAAGGCAAACTGAATCGGTGAGCGTTTAAGCATCTCAGTGCTGGCAGGGGTCTCCACAGAGCTGCTCCAGCACCCAGGGCGGCATTAGGTCCACATGGCTTCTCCTCAGGGACGTCTTGCAGGAAGTGAACCTTGCCAACTGAGGCAGAGAACTGGCTAAGGCACCTCCTGGTCCAACCACCAGAAAGCAAGAGACCCGTGAACGAGAAAGGCGAGGCTCACCGAGGCATTTATCTCGTCACCCTTCAATGAATCCCACGTCTGTTTTCCGGCCAGGTTGGCACCATAAACCTTAACTATCTCAGGTTGGAAAGAAATCAGGCGGCTGAGCCCTGGTGGCGTAGTGGTTGTGCGCGGGACTGCGGCCCACTGGGATTGGAGGTTCAATTCCGGCTCCCAGTAGCAAAGGCTGGGCCTCCTACTCCCACCACCTGAGGGCAGTGATGCCTAAAAAAAGAAAAAAGAAGAAGAAATCAGACAAGATCCAAACTTAGACAAGATCCAAACTGAGCATTCGCAGACTAGGACAGCTGAAGGGCTGATGAAACCAGACCTAGCTTCAACCTCGGCCCATGACTGCACACAGGTGGGCTTAATCTCAGCCAGTCAGGGTGGCCATACCCTCCACCACCGCTTGGTAAAGGCAGTCCCAATGCAGGCTGCCGCTCCCTTCCCGCCGTGCCTGGCAGACAAGGGATGGGACTCTCTTCCACGAATGGGTGCATTCATGCTGCTTGGCCCAGCCTTATGTAAGCCTCTCTCTTGGCCCCTGGGCATCTGTTTGTGCGTGGTTTTATGCTCCTGTTCCTGTATTCTTTCCACGTGTTTTTTTTTTCCCATGAAGCTCTGTATGCTTTCCTGAAAAAGCATGTACGCTTTGAGACTATAATACCAGAAACTTCCCTTTTCCTCATAAAATTCAGTTGGATTACAAATGTGCTTCTGCCATGTCAATTCCTTTAGCACTGAGAACCGAGCTATACCAATCCGGAAACCCTAACAATTCTACATGTAACTCTCCATGTAAAATTTCAACCCTCCCTGTGGACAGGAAAACACTTGTATAATAAAGATATTTTCTCTAGGGCATTTGGCCGATTTCTTAAATGATGAGTTATATAACTCCAAATGGGAGCAATAGAGTTTAGTAGTGATAAGAATAGCATTTACATTTAAGCTCCTGTATTGCCTCTTCCTAATACTGCATATTTTTAAGTCTATGGAATACAGACATTCATCATATGCATGTTTGTCTTCTAGACTCATTAATATCATGAGTACATCTGGATTTCCTTTGTGTGTGTGTGTGCTCACTGATCTCTCTGTACATATAAATATATGCACTGTGTACTGAAACCGCTCTCAGCTTTTCTTCTGCATTGGGACACTATGAGCGAAGGGGAGCTGAGTCTTGCAGTTGGTATTTGCATTGTGGATGGAGAGATATCCCACACCTCGAAGGGTTTCCGGCCACCACAGATTGCTAAATTGCCTAAGCAGGTGCCCGTGCAAAGTCCAAGAGGTAAATAATGAACCACTTTATTTTATCTGTGGCTAGGGAAGTGGACTCAGTGTTGTCAACATCAGGCAAACACACAGCAAAGCATTTCTCAAGAGTGATAAGTAGGAGAGAAAGGCACCTGTTAGAGAGATTACCTCTTTCCTGGGTTTTCCTACTGGTTTACCAACAACTGGACATATTTGTCCACATGAGTCACTCTTTGCCCTCCTGTCTGACTTATCTGAGCTCGTAATACCCAGAACACAGGGCACGAGCAGTGAAGTAGGAATTTTATTTTCTCATGAAATCTATGTGTAAACAGGGCCTCCTTTGCTTCAATAGAGAAGATTGAGCCTACCAGCCAATGTCAAATGCAGAGTGCTGAGGAAAATGCTTTGTCTCTAGAAATTATATTCCGCATTTCTACAATGGCTTTATAACATTTCCACAAAGGCTGGATTTCCTCATGCTCTCACGATCAGAACAAAAATGGGCCCCAAACGGAAACATCAGAGAGAATTGACATTTCTTAGTGATTGGCATATATTTGACACAGCATCCTGACAGTGAAAACCATCCTCGGATCCTATGACTCCACCCTTCAAAGAATGAGGGAAAGAAAAGAGCTCCTCCCTCACACGTCAAAAGAGGAATATTACAGGTAAGGCTTCTGAGTTTTCTTTTTTTTGTTTTTGTTTTGGGCATCACTGCTCTCCGGTGGTGGGAGTAGGAGGCCCAGCCCCACTGCTGGAATTGAACCTCCGTCCCAGTGGGTCGCAGTCCCACGCACAACCACTACGCCACCGGGGCTCAGCCCAGCTTTTGACTTTTCATCTGGCTTTACATCCTCTGCCAGCCATGGGCCCCGAAGACTCCTGCATTCCCAAAACATTCCTGTCTTGGACTCTTAGCATTCAAAAGAGGCAAGACAGCGTTAATTTCTACCAGCAACTCATCCCCATGGCTTGTGCCACACACCCAGGAAGTATGAGAAACTCAATCTTCCTACAGCTAAAAGATGAAAGACTAACTCATCTCCCTGGTGCCCAGGAGTCTAGGTATCCCAAGGAGAGCTTAGATCTCAGCCACCCAGGCTCGCCCCTGGGAAAGGTCTGCCGATAGCAGCAATGGGAAATGTCACCAAAATGGAATGCTGGCAAGTAAATTGCAATTTTTTTTTTTTTTTAGCATCACTGCTTCTGGTGGTCGTGGGAGCCGCCGCTCCTGAGAGCCGCCGCTGAGATTTGAACCGCCAAGCCCGCGGGCCGCAGTCCCGCACTCAACCACTTACGTCACCGGGGCTCAGCCCTAAATTGCAATTTTAATTTGTCTTCTAAATTATACACCTGACTCTAGGTTTCCAGCCAGAGTGAACATCACTGATTCTGCATGAAGCACGCAACTTGGGCAGAGAGGAGTGAAAAGCATGAAATACGCAATGATGGTCAAACTGAGCAGACAGTCGGCATGTGCTCTGGGTGGGTCTCTGGTTTCTCTGGCTCCCAGAAGTTCATTGTATAAGGCTAACAACTATTCTCTGCCCCACCCCCCTTTTAGGGGAATCAAAATGCTCTCCACAATCATTGAAGATTAGGGATTGGGATCTTTCTCATGGTCATTAACAGGGTGGGTTAGGGCCCTTTAACTAATGGGTGTGAGAGTATGCATGGTTCAGAGAGAGGGGAGAGAGCTCCCAATGTTTTTTGTTTGTTTGTTTGTTTGTTTTTGGGGAGCCTCAGTACCCTCTGGTGGTGGGAGTAGCCTTGCTGCTGGATTTGAACCTCCAACGCAGTGGGCTGCAGTCCTGCGCACAACCACTACGCCACCGGGGCTCAGCCACTCCCACTATTTTAATCTGTGTCCCTGCGAGGTATAAAGCATAGAGACAAGAAAAGGATGAGTTCTGGTATTAAGGGCAGGGCTTCAAAGTGAGGCTGACAGACCTACCTGTTCCCCAGATACCTGGAACGTTTGTTTAAAAGCATCCCTGGGCTGTCCCTCTCTTCAGATCTTGATTGAGTGGTCTGAAGTTGAGTTCTAGGAATCTCTATTTTCACTTGCTGCCCTAGTGACACATAGAGTTAAGAATCTGGGAGTTCAGAATCACTAGCATGAGAAGACTACTACCTGGCCAATACATGGAAAGTGATCCATTACAGAGAAAGATGATCTAACAGAATGAGCAAACTATGGATGATTTCATTGACATTGCTCACAAGTAAAATTCAGTTTAAGATCATCCAATAACAGTTGTGGGAACACATTGACAAGAAACTGTCAGAAGTTCAGGTTGGATTCAGAAGAGGACAGGAAACAACAGCTATCATTGCTAGTATTAAATGAATCTTGGCTGAAAGCAGAGAATACCAGAAAGATGTTTATTTGTGTTTCATTGACTATACAAAGGCATTTGACTGGGTGGACCATAATAAACTGTGAATAACCTTGAGAAGAATGAGAATTTCCTAATACTTCATTGTGCTCATTCAGAAGTTGTACATGGATCAAGAATTTGTACATGTTATGAGAACAGTACAAGTTTAAATCAGGAAAGGTGTGTGTCAGGATTTTATCTTTCCACGATACATGTTCAATCTATATGCTGAGCAAATCATCGGAGAAACTGGAAAAATGAGGATGATTGTGGAAAATTGGAGGAAGGCTTAACAACAACATGAATTATATAGATGGCACAATCATGCCTGCTGAAAGTGAAGAGGAATTAAAACACTTACTGATCAAGATCAAGGATTGTAGCCTTCAGTATGAATTACAACCTAATGTAAATGAAGACCAAAATCCTCACCACTGGACCCATAGTTAACATCATAATAAATGCAGAAATGGCTGAAGTTTTCAAGAATTTTATCTTGGCTGGATCCACAATCAATGCTCATTGAAGCAGCATTCAAGAGACCAAAAATACTTTATTGCATTAGTAAATCTATGGCACGAGAGTTTTTAAGAGTATTAAAGAGCACAGATCTTACTTTGAAGACTAAGGTGTGCCTGACCCAAGTCATAGCATTCTCTAGTGCCTGACGCGTGGCACCTAACAACGATAGTGTGAGAGGCTTGAGGCTATGGGAAGAAAACAAATATATTTCCTTCATTCCTATTTTTAGATAGACTCACACTACTGCACGGCAACTCTAAAATAGAACAAAGATGAGCTTGTTCACAAAGTGAGTCTAAGTCAACTGTCCATCCAGATGGAGAATCAACATTAGATGCCTGCATCACACACCATATACAAAATTAAGGCAAATTGAAAAACTGAAAAAATCCCATACAAAAACGTGGAAAATTATCATTATTTTGCAAGAAAAAATATTTTATGATAGTATGGTAATTTTGAACAAGTTTCAAAGAGAACAGAGTGTAAATAAGAGGTTTTTCAATTTGGTGACATAAAACTACAAAATTCTATAACAGACTTTTTTTAAAAATCACTTTATTGGTGACTCATACAACCCTTTATTACAATCCATACATACATCCATTGTATCAAGCACATTTGTACATTTGTTGCCATCATTTTCAAAATATTTTCTTTCTACTTGAACCCTTGATATCAGTTTCTCATATTTCCCCCTCCCTCCCTCATGAACCCTTGATAATTCATAGATTTTTTTTTCATGTCTTACATTGACTGATGTCTCTTTTCTGTTATCCATTCCCGTGGGAAGGGTTGTCTACAGATCATTGTGAACAGTTCCCCCTTTCTCTCCCACCTTCTCCTTACCCTCTTGGTATGGCTACTCTCATTATTGGTCCTGGGGGGTTTATATGTCTTGGCTTCCCTGTGCTTCCAGTTCTTATCTGTACCCATGTACATGCTCTGGTCTAGCCGGATTTGTAAGGTGGAATGGGGGTCATGATAGTGTGGGGAGGAATCATTAAAGAACCACAGGAAAGTTTGTATGTTTCAATGGGGCTATACTGCACCCTGACTGGTTCATCTCTTCCTCATGACCCTTTTGTAAGGGAATGTTCAATTGTCTACACATGGACTTTGGATCTCAACTCTGCATTCCCCCTCATTGACATGATTTTTTTTGTCCTGGTCTTTAATGTCTGATGCCTGATCCCATCGATGCCTTATTGTCACACAGGCTAGTGTGCTTCTTTCATGTGGGCTTTGTTGCTTCTCAGCTAGATGGCTGCTTGTTTATCTTCAAGCCTTTAGGATCCCAGGTACTCTATCTTTTGATAGCCAGGCATCATCAGCTTTCCTCAATACATTTGCTTGTGCACCCACTTTGTCTTCAGCAATAGTGTCGGGAAGGTGGGCATCACAGAAATGCCAGGTTATAAGAACAAAGTGTAAGGGCATTTGTAGAGGCCTAAATACAGGCACGGACATATGCAAATATATTTATACATGATGAGGAGGAAATAGATCTATATGCATATATTAATAGGTTTAGTATTAAGGTAGCAGATGGACTTTGAGCCTCCACTTCAGTACTCCCTCAATGCAAGAATACTTTGTTTTATTAAACTGGCATTCCATGATGCTTACCTTCCCAACACAATCAATGAAGACAAAATGAGTGCATAAACAAATGTGGTGAAGAAAGCTGATGGTGCCTGGCTATCAAAAGAGATAGCATCTGGGGTCTTAAAGGCTTGAAGGGAAACAAGCTGCCATCTAGCTGAGAAGCAACAGAGCCCACATGGAAGAAGCACACCAGCCTGTGTGATCACGAGGTGTCTATAGGATTAGGTATTAGCCATCAAAGAACAAAAAATCCTATCATTGTGAGTGAGGGGAGGTGCAGAGTGGAGACCCAAAGCCCATCTGTAGACAACTGGACCCCCCCCTTACACAAGGGTCTCAGAGAGGAGATGAGCCTGTCAGGGTGCAGTGTAGCAATGATGAAACATACATCTAGTTCTTTAAAGCTTCCCCTCCCACCCCCACTATGATTATTCCAATCATTTAAGTATATTAAAATATGAACATATATGTTCATCTGTGTGGGGAGTAAATAAATGTCTGTTATATTATCGATATAAGTTGAAATATTTCACAAATTGAAAAAAATTACAAAACAAAGCCAACCACAAAAATATTGTTATGTCAGTTAAAACTAGAATCATGCACTGGATTTGCCCTTTGATAAATGAAGAGAGGAAAAATAATCTTGGTCACCAGTTTTTTCAAAGAAAGATGGCAGTTAACAGTAAGTAAACACTTTTTCCAAGAGCTGACTGGCCCCTATACAATTTTATTAAAATCTGAAAAATACTATTATAGAGAAATGAGATGTTGATAACTTCAATATATGCAACGTCATCTTGAAACCAAGTGTTTTCAGCAGATAGTATCATTGTACTTTGTACTAAATAATCTGTCGTGAAAAGTGCACCAAAGGAAGAAAAGAGTTGAAGACTCAGTTTAGTGTGATGTCCAGAAAATGATGGTTTCTGAATCGCCTGAGTTAAGTGAGAGCTAGAGCAAGAACGCTAACTCCCAAACTAGCAGACAAGTCCTCACAAAAGAGGTGACAAGTGAATTTATGAAACATTCCTACTTGATCTCCTAGAACATATTCATTTGGGCAGACCACCTAGACTACCAGAGACCGATTTCCAGTTACATAATATTCTTAGCAGAGATGTAAAATTGCCCAGCCATGGTGGAAGAGAATTTGAGGGTCCCTCCACAGAACTATGATATGATCCAGGAATTCTGCTCCTAGTTAAACACCCAAGAGGTCTGAGAGGGATGCCCCCAAATCTGAACAACAGTGTTAATTGCAGCACTTTTCACAATAGCCAAACGGTGTCAACAATCAAAATGTCTACCGATGGATGAATCGATAATCCAATGGCAGCATGTGCCATAAAAAGAACCAAACATGGATGAACCTTGAAAACAGTTTGCTCAATGAAATGCATCAATCACGAAAGGAAGAATTCTACATGATCTCATTTCTAGGAAATAGGAAAAAGAGGTACGTGTGCACAGACCACATTTTACTCGTGGTGACTAAGGATGGAGAGCTCAGTCCCTGGAGAAGGACATCATACTCGGTATTGTGGAAGGGCAGTGAAAAAGAGGAAGACCCTCAACAAGATGGATTGATTCCATGGCTGTGACCTTGGGTTCAAACCTAACAACGGCGGGGATGGCACCAGAGCAGCCAGGATTTGGTTGTGCTGTCCGTGTGTCGGAACTGACTTCAGTTTCTCACAACAAAAGGATGGAGAAAGAGGGGAAAGAGGAAAAAATGTTGGGGAAGGAGTGGATTTCTATTTATGGGGATGGGAAATTTGGCAGCAATTATGAGTGATGTTTACACAACAGGACTGACGTAACTAATATCACCACGTTGTACCTGTAAATGTGATACATTGGGAAATATTGTGCTGTATATACTTTTTTAATTAAAAGATTGTTTTATTTGGGGATCTTACAGCTTTAATAAAAGTCCATGAATCAATTTTATCAAGCATATTTGTACATATATTGCCATTGTTATTTGCTAAACAATTACTTTCTCTTTGAACCCTTGGTATCAGCTCCTCTTTTTTTCCCTCCCTTGCCCCCTCCACCCTAGTGAATCCTTGATAATTATTTTCATATCTTTTATCACTCTATTGGAGACTCATATAACTCTCATCACAATCCATGCATGTGCTGTATACACTTTTTACAATAATTTTGTAGAAAATCGTATCTGAAGACCCTTGTTGCTCCCTAGACACAAAGCTTTCCTTGAGTTCATGGATTAAGAGCTATGAGATTAATAAAATACATCCTTTTCTAGAAATCTTCGAGGATGAGCAACTGTTACAATTGAACAAAATATCGCTTGAGATAGAGAAATTCTGGACCAAAAGCTTGACAATATTCTCATATATAGGCAGAACTTAGAAAACTTCATAGATGTATAAGGGAAATTTAGGTAATAAATCAAAGTTATGTAGCAATTCATTCTTCTAGGTGGAACTATCATCATCACCTATATCTATATTCTTTACTCACTCTTTGACTTCTTTTTCTCACAGCAGTTTTATTGGCATACAATTTGCATCTCATTCAGTTCAACAGTTCAGTCTCATTAAGAAAAGTTGTTCGGTCATGACCATAACCAGCCTTAGAGCATTTTCCTCCTCTTTTCATTCAGCAGCAGCAGCTCCCCGTGCCCCTCAGTCTTCCATCCTCCCAAGGACCATTAATTTAGCTACTGTCGCTATAGATCTCCCTAAACTGGATTTCATATACAGGAAAACATTAAAAAGAAAATAAAGAACAACACAAGAAAACTAACAAGAATTACCAAGTAAACCAAAATAAAAGATCTCAATTGAAAAACAGAACACATTTTAAAAATAGAACAACTTTAAATGGATCATAAGGAAGATCGGGGTGCCTTCTTGATATAAAATGACTTCTTCATATAAAACTCTTTCTTGAACATGTAAAAGCAATAATTGTGCTTCTCTAGAAAACTCAGCCTAATACACTCTGCTGAGAGATCTATTATGTCCCAAGAAATGAAAAGGAGAGTGTTCCCTTTACCAGCTATCCTATGACATGGGTGAACAAAGCAGAGGGGAAAAGTCACATATGGAAAATGACAGAATAGAAAGGTACTCCCGGGCTGAGCCCCGGGGGCGTAGTGGTTGTGCGTGGGACTATGGCCCACTGGGACGGAGGTTCAATTCCAGCAGTGGGGCTAGGCCTCCCACCACCGGAGAGCAGTGATGCCCTCCAAAAAAAAATTTCATTTGACCAAAATGTAAAAGATACGGGCTGAGCCTCGGTGGCGTAGTGGTTGTGCGCGGGACTATGGCCCACTGGGACGGAGGTTCAATTCCAGCAGTGGGGCTGGGCCTCCTACTCCCACCACCGGAGAGTAGTGATGCCCCCCCCCCAAAAAAAAAGAAAGGTACTCCCAAAATGAATGCCTTATCATATCACGGGGTGGCTACATGAACCCATCCTGTAAACGAACCATCCTTAGGGATGCTGGTGGCGGAGTGGGCTACACATTGTGTTGCTAACCACAGGTCAGCAATTCAAATCCACCAGCTGCTCCAAGAAAGAAAGCTGAGGCGGCCTGCACCCCCAAATACTTAGCCTCTTAGAGATACCAGGAAGTCAGTCTACTCTGTCCTACCCGGTCACTGAGAGTGGGCGTGGATCGAGGACAGTGGGGTTTGGGCGTGTTTTAAACTACCCTGGGATTTCTGATTAAGAGACCTATTAAATGATCAACTTTTCCACTGGGCTTTCAGTGGCACAAATGAAATTAACAGGTATACTCTAACTTGGAATAACTATTCTCAGAGCCCAGAGGTGAACTCATGATCCAGAGCATTCCCATGTAGACAGTCCACACCCTTCAAAATCTGGCTCCTTGCGCCAAGAGACACTTGGATTTTCTATCTCTCTTTTTGTGGGCACATTTTTGAAAGCCCGCTTTTTACAGTAAGCTTCCATTGACTCAACAAATATGTACCGAGTACTGCCTTTGAGCCAGGAGAAGTCCCCGGGTAGTGGTGTTAGTCTGGGTTGACCAGAGAAACAAATTCATAGAAACTCCTATGTGTATAAGAAAGAGGTTTATAGGCTGAGCCCCGGTGGCGTAGTGGTTGTGCGCGGGACTGCGGCCCACTGGGATGGAGGTTCAATTCCAGCTCCACGGAGCAAAGGCTGGGCCTCCTATTCCCACCACCTGAGGGCAGTGATGCCTAAAAAAAAAAAGAAAGAAAGAAAGAGGTTTATAGACAAGAGCAATTGAACATTGAGAAAACATCCCAGCCCAGTTCAGTCCAAGGTTGTAAGTCCGATATTAGTCCATATGTCCAATACCAATCTATAAGTCCTCTACAGACTCATGATGCCCATACAATGACAGCAGGATAAACACAGGCCAGTGGGTGTGGTCTATCCAGAGGTGGTAGAAGCATCTCAGCGCTCACAGGGGCCTGTCTGGGGCTTCTCAAGCCTCTCAGCACTAGAAGGAGTCTCCCCATAGCTCCTCCAGTTTCCAGGGCTCAGGGTCTATCAGCAGTATCCAGTGGGGATAGAAGCATCTCAGCACTGGCAGGAGCCTCTCTGTGGCTTCTCAGACATCTCAGCACTGGCAGGAGTCTCTACGTGGCTATTTCGGGTTCAGAATTCTGGTTCCATCAGGGTAAGCCCATGTGGCTTCTCCTCTGGGATGTGTCACAGGGAATCAGCTTCGTGTCTTGTCAGGAGAGTGTCTCTAAGAAACTGAATAGTGAGTTTCTCACCAACAAGGAAGAAATCTGGCCAGATTTCCCAGAATTCTCAGGAGAAGGCCAGGCCCACACAGAGATCTCATTGGCTTTCTCCAGATTAACAGGCTAGACTCCACCCCTACATGCTCAATCCTCAAACTGGCACCAGATTCATGACTGCCACAGTAGTACAACAGTTGATATGCTCAGCTATTATCCAAAAGGTTGGTGCTTTGAGTCTAGCCAAAGGCACCCTGGGAGAAAGCCCCGCGATCTACTGTGCTAAAGCAGCCAGTGAATTGTCCCTCTGACACCCAGGGGAACCGGGTCGGGGGGAGGAGGGGGAAGAGGGGCGGCGCACAGGCAGATTGACATGAGTTGGAACTGACCTGACAGGGACTGGTCATTGTGTTTGAAAGGTGGGGGAAATGGCAATGCACAAGACAGACAAAGCCACTGTTTTCACGGCCTTCCCATCCTGGGGGCGAGAAGCCGCACAAGGGACAAGTGAACGAATGAATACCTTGAGCGAGTGTTGGATGGCAACTATACAGGAAAAGGACCAGACCCCAGGGATAGAGAGGCTCGCTCTGAACAAGACAGCAGTGACATCGGCGTGGGAATCTGAGAAGGAGCCAGCCTGTGGGCGTCTGGGACAAGGTTCCCCTGGTAGCCAAGACCCCAAGGAGACAGCGTCTTATGCAGGCCGGAAGACCAGAAAGCACAGGCCAGTGGCTGGAGGGGCCCAAGAGAGGCAGCACAGAGGTCCATGCAGTCGGGGACATCAGCAGGAGCCAATTCATGCAGAACTTGGAGGGTACTGTCAAAGGGATTCACAGTACAACGGAGAGCCACGGACATATGGTGCAGCGAGGGCACCACAACCCATCGTCTGGTTACCAAGAGGTTTCATTGCAGTCTGGTCTCTGGCTCAACCCTTCTAAAAGGGCATGGTCTCTCAGTCTCAGCAGGCTGAGCCCGAAGTGCAGAATGGAATCTCCCTGCCCAGGGTCAAAGCCTGAGCCCAGGGAGCCCGAGGAAGGTGCTGATTCTTCCTACAAGACTCTCCTTCTGCTCCAGGCCCCACACAGCCTACTGGGGAGGCTGGCTCCTCTATGGTCGGTCGCCATGAGAGAGACCTGGAATGTGACATACTAAGTCGATTTTTTTTTTTTTGGTTTTGTTTTTAAGGCACTGTTTTCAAGTTCATTGCCCCGTTGGAGGCCTCACAACCAGCAGCAAAACTTTCTTTTTAAAAAAGTAGGTCAGGGCTGTGCGGCCTGGAAGCCCACGAAGTGCTGGGCTGACTGCGAAAGCAACTGCTCCCCTCGGAGGTGGCCATTGAGCAAGGCAAGTGATGTCAGGACTCAGGGCCTCCCGAAACCCTAGGAGTTCTGAACCTGACCTCACCCGCGGTTTGCCTGGTAACTTTGCAAAACCATGACTTCCTGCCCTGTGCTTTATTTATCTCACATGTTTATTTTCTATACAGTCTATTCCCAAACAGAACACTGTGTGACTTTCCAGGTCACTGCGTCCCATCGGGGCAAACGCAACAGATGTGGGATGAGCCGGAAGATCAAACAGGCCTTGGCTCCAGTGCCCGGCACACCCTGCCACCATGAAGCTGGCCCCAGACCTGGGGCGTCCGTGGCCCTTTTCTCAGAGGCACGCCGGGGGCAGGGCACGCGCCCCCAGCTTCCACACTGGCTCATGTCCTCCCTGACATGATCAGCATGCGCGCGGAGGTCACAGAGACGTCCACGGATTCCTGAGCAGCCTGCTTGAAATTCTTTTTGACTTTTGAGGGCACCAGTAATTTCCTTCCATTTAATTCGTTCTCCAGGTCTCCTGGCACCGTCCGCTGTTGTCAGGGCAACGTAGACCAGCCATGCGGCGCGCTTGCAGGGTAATGCACCCCGTGGCCCACTGCCCACAAGCTTCAGCCTCATCGCCCATGGCCCTACTTTCATAGGGTCCAGACACTGGCCCTGCCTTCTCGCGCCTGGATGGCCCAGCAAGTCCAATCGATGAGACAAGTGGCCACCAAGATTGACGTCCCCTTGCTCCTCACTCAGATCCCAACAGAGTAAAAGAACAAAAACAAACAGCGCCCCAGAAAACCAAACCCCAAACCTTTGAACTAAGTGTTTGCTGAAACTCAACTTGATCTTTCATGCTTCTGAAACCACAGGCAGAAATTTGGTTTCTGCTGTAGGCCATCTTCATTGACCTCTTCCGCATAGGAAACACATTCCTTAGCATCTTGTGAGGGGGATCAGAGCTTACCAGACTCTCATCCATGATGGGGAGTAGGGGGCGGGGGTGCTAAAAACTACTGGAATGTAATTATCATCCAGGCAAAAGTTCTTCCTGTGTTCTTTCACAGAATACTGTGTATTAATATGAGCACTCTGTATCCACAGCACCTAGGACAAGGGATCTGAACACAGTAGGGCTTCCGTACAAACCTAGTGAGTAAGTAAAGAACTCGCATTACTGAGCCACTTACTGGGTGCCAGATGATGTGGTATTTTGCACATCCATCTTGGCTTTTATGATAGGTGTGTTAGTCTGGGTAGACTAGAGGAACAAATTCATCGACACCCATGTGTATAAGAAAGAGCTTTATATACAAAAAGCAACTAAATATTGAGAAAATAACCCGGCCCAGTCTAGAGCAATTCCGCAAGCCTAATATTAGTCTATATGTCCAATACCAATCTATAAATTCCTCTTCAGACTCATGAAACATGAGCAATGACCCTGAATGCAAGAGTATCAAAGGCTAGTTGGAGGTGGTTCTAGATTAAAGTGGGGGGGGGGGCGGCAAATGAAGGGAAGTTTCTCCAGGGATCTGGCCTACTCCTGTGTAAGTAGATGCTGTGCAGATCCTCTTTTTCTCATGCTGGTCTGTATCACGCACCTCCACTTCTTGGAACTTGAGCCAATGGTCAGCCATACTGCTCACAGCCACGGGAGCTATCAGCAGATTTCCAAATTACCTGGTGACTTCAGATGCATTTGACTCTGCAGTGGCAAATATGACTTGCTGACCTTGGATTTATCCACCTCTGCTTCCAACAGTCTGTGGTCTTCCTATTTTCTTACCTGGAAGCTGTGCAAATCAGGAAATGTCTCTTGCATAACACTGAGCCCAACAGGCTTGAACCGGACTAGACTTGGTATTTCTACAACTATGTGATCCATTTTCCTGATATAAATTTATAAAGGTGTGTGTATACATACATGCATGCGTGTGGACACACACACACACAGGGGGTACCCCCCCCCCAAAAAAAAAAAAAACCCTGGAATTGCGCTTGGTGGAACTGAGTTTTTGTAGTATGCATTTTTCCAGTTAGGTGAGCATTCAGCAATTCTCTCTCAGTTAGTGCACACAGTGGCATCAACTGAGAAGGTTCTCTCTGGTCACAGTGAATTTTTTCATAAAAGTAGTTTCACTCAAACCTGGTTTTTTGTGATAGCCAATTTAAGAGAACAGCATGCAGCTGTGAAATTTTGTTTCTTGCTAGGGAAAAATAGCACAGAAACTGCTGTGATGCTGAACACAGCTTACAAGAACAGTGCTATGGGAAAAACTCAAGTGTACCAATGATTTTCTCATTTCACAAAAGGTGAAATGTCAATTGATGACAAACCTCTTTCTGGACACCCATCAAATTCCTGAACAGACAAAAATGTGGACTCATAATGCATTTGGATTTTCCTCCTTAGGTCATATTGTTAAGCTATTTAGAGGTTCTGAAAAGATAATGTAACGGCAGGTGACAAAAAAAGACCTGATTTGTGGCAGACAGGGGACTGACTGGCATTGCAACCATGACTAAGCATCTACTCACAAAGCCATCTCAGTGTGCCAGCTTTGGGCAAAAAAGCAACATGCCTCTCTTGCCACCCACACCTGACTCACCTGACCTCACTCTGTGGGACTTATTTTTGTTTCCCCGGATGAAGAGGAACATGAAAGGAAAGTGATTTGACAATGTTGAAGAGGAAAGGGAAAAAGTGAGGAAGGTTCTGTCAGTGTTCCAAACAGGTAAGTTTGAAAAATGTTTCCAAGATTTAACAAATGTATTAAGTGTACTTTGAAGGTGCTAAGGTTTTGTAAAAAAAAATAAATAAATTAATATATAGCTTTGAAAAATATTTTCCATTTCATTTTGGAGGGTGCCCCCTCATGTGTATCTGTGTGTGTATATATATACATACACACAGATAGCCAGTCAGTCCACAACTCGTGGCAACCTCATGCCTTACAGAGAAGTGGAAGAAGCACTGGTTTTGCTTCTCCATAGACCAGAGTACCAGAGACACAGGCCTAGGGATGCTCTCTAATCTCCAACTGTTGTGGTGGTTATTGTTGTTATTGTTGTGAGGTGCCAGACAGCCGGTTTCAACCCGTAACAAGCCTATGCACGACTGACCAAAACATCTCTAACTAAAAGACATAATGGGGCATCGAGGTAGACTGCAGCAGCTCCCCCTGTATGTCTAAGCAAAGTCCTTTTTTGTGGAGCACGAGGTACAAGCAAGTCATTGGACTTCGTTCAGGCTGCCTTAGAGAAATGATCATGGAAGTCATACATGGCTGGCAAGTTAGCTGGTCTACCACAAAGCAACAACAGGGGCTGTCTTCTATGCCTGCTGTCTGGATGACGCAACATCTGGGAAAAACACCTGGAGAAGCTGGTGGATATCAACACGGTCCCTCCAAATTGCTGGCAGGCAAAGGCATTTGACCTAGCCCTCCAGCGCCAGGGTTCAGGTCTGGTCCCAAGTTTGCAGCAGCATAATTTGAATTCCACCTGGAGAACAAAATGACTTATTAAGTGAAACCAGACGTCCTGCCTCAGGTCCCAGGGTGAGAGCTCTGAGTGGTGCATCTGCCCTTTCAATGAAGCAGAGAGGTTGTGTCCTGGGACTTCCGACACCTAAAGACAAACACATTTGAGAAGAGGAAGGTGCCAGAAAGAGCCGGAAATGTGTTTTTATTTATATTTTTTCTTCCTGGCAGGTGGGGGTGGGACAGAGAACAAGGTATGTTAACTTTATTAAGTGTGGTGCCACTTTCTACTTTGAAGGGAATTTAACTAGATCGATGGCAAATGCCCAGAACGATAGGGGACAGAATGAGTGGAATGAAAGACAGAAAGCATGGGGGAGGACAGAAAGAGTAGAAAGAAGAGAGAGAAGAGGAAAATGCATCCACAAAAGAGAAAGAAAAATATGGGCAGTGGCGAGGGACAGGGATGGAAGAGAAGGGGGGAAGTGAAAGAGAGAAGGACAAAAATCAAGATAGGTAACCAGAGAGGAAGTAGGGAAGAAAAGATGGTTGTTTTCTGGGTCAGATTTCCAAATGGCCCTCCACCTGGGGCTCCAGCCAGCCCCTCCCGCTCGCTGGTGCTCAGGGGACTCTGTCAGTCTATTGAAGAGGCAGGAGGCTATCAGTTTACAAGAGGAGAGGAAGCTGAGGAAGGGGAAAGAAAGCAGACAAATTACTAAATGAGGAAGCCAATTATCCAATGCACCATACTTCAAGCTGTCAGTAGGCTGCTATTCCTCAGGCACCTTCGGGAAAAGTGGAAGTAAGAACACTAGCTTGCTGCCATCTGGCCTTTCCAATAAGATCATCTCCACAGACTTCCCCTAGCACATCCCCATCAAATTGCTAGCATCCTGAATGAAACCTTTCCAAGTCAGAGTCCAGTGTTACCATAACACTGGGCCCCCAGGTCGTAAAAGCTGAAGAAGCCTGCAAGTAAAACTACACAGGAGAACCAGGCAGTTCCAAATGGTGCTCCCTACACAAGCACTGGCCTTATTTGGAGCCCTCATGACTGCGTGGGCAGCAGCCCAGGTGAAACCAGAGTCCCCGTGTGGTGCAGACAGGCGGCGTCCTGAACTGCTCACCGACCACTGGGAGGTTCGAGCTGATCCCAAGGGGCTTAACAAAAGCAAGGGGGTCTACTTCTGAAAGGTCAGTCCCTGAAATCCTTCTCCTACTCTGTGGGGTGCAGTGCCTGTCCCCCTGGAAAACACTGACAGAGACGGATACACCCACCTGCATGCCACACAAGGGAAAACTGACAAGTTGCATTCCCAGTTTCTAGAACAGCAGTCCTCCGTGGGAAGCCTGTGGATTACCTGCATCAGAACCACCGGGAGAAACCTGTTGAAAATATTGCTGCTGCACTGAAATGTTCTTCTTAGTAGGATGCAGAAAGCTAAATTTTCAAAGTGGTTTTGCTGGGGATTCGCTCATAATGAAAAGTGTCAGAGCGATTGTCCCTCACACGGTCTCTGTGCCCTCTTTCCTGCTGCCCTTCCCTCGCTCTCCCCTTGTCTCCATGGTCAATACTAAAGACAGATGAGACTGCATGCTATAAATGACTGCAGGGAGGGGGAAAACGCAGAATCAAAGTATTCCTGTAATGCTGACAGATCATTTTGTAGTAAGTTTACCACCTCATGAATAGATGAAGTTCCCTTCCACTGGTGAAGTATACAGCTTCCTTTGAAACATAAATGTATCCCAATAAACTAAAACCAGACCTAGTCATTTCATAAAGGAGCGCTGGTGGTACTCTGGCCAAGCACCTGCTTACTAACTAAAAGTATAATCATTTGACCCCAGCCAGCAGCTCTGCAGGAGAAAGAGGCTCTGGAACACTCCGTGGGGATAAGTTCTAGAGTGTCATTATGTCATACAGAGCCATGGGAGTCAAAGGGAGCCTTGGTGGTTCAATGGGTTAAGGTTTGGGCTGCTAATTACAAGGTCTATTCCATCCTTTAAGGTTGCCATGAGTTAGAATCGAATTCAATGGAAGGAATGTGGTAGTTACATAACTTTACGTCAACTTGAAGATAGATAGAAGTATAGGGGTGGGACCTAGCTTGCCATTCACGTCACAGCCTGATGGTGACGTCGTTGTGGGCGTGGCCTTCTCCTAAGGAGGGTCCTGAGAACCTCTGCTGTCTCTTGGCCTTCACCTTCCTGCTGACTGACCCTAGTTGCTGCGAGCCCTGTGGTGTGACCACCCCCAGTGGATCCACGTGACTTGGCACCCGGCAGTCTGTGATCTTCCTGCATTTTGTATCGTTTCATGTGGCTCCATGAGTCTGAAGAGGGGTTTTTGGATTAGTATCCGACTTACGGACTTGAGTAAGACTGGGCTGGGATGTTTTCCTGATCTACAATTATTACTGGATCTAAATCTCTTTCTTACACATATAGGAGTGTCACTGGATTTGTTTCTCTAGTTAACCTGGCCTACCCCAGGGAGTTCAGTAGACGTGAGTCCAACCAACACCAACCCAAAGACACCTAACAACAGTAGCGACAAGAAGTCCTTGGCAGTGCATTTTAGGGAGACGTTTCTAAACATAAACACATTTATCAAATCTGCTGACCCTCGCTCTTTGCTCTCCCCATTGTCCTTTGATTTGATTATGACATGCTCAGCCTAGCCGTCTCTACCAATGTGCACATGAAACAAGTCCATTAGGGTTATGCCAAAGATGAAGCATTTAATGAATACGTTCATCACTTCTACACGGGGCCCATGGGTTCTCACACATGGACGAAGGTTTCTCCGGAGCCTGTCATCATGGTTACTTCATTGAAATGAGCAGCAAGACAGTGGCAGACATAGCTTCAGAAGGCTGATTTTGGACATGTTTATGACACCGTTTTGTTCATCCTTTCATCATACTAACATGTTACAGGTGAATGGAAATACAATGGTTCTGAATTCCAGTCTACTCAAATACTGATCCTAAAATCTCCCTGTGGTCAATGAAGACGAGTCTTTCTGCTCTGTTTTGAACAAACACCGGTATACTTTATAAAGGAGGCCCAGTGAACTGAGATGCAATTTCCTTCTCTGACAGGAAATTCCTTCCAAAGGTTTCCCAGCCGATTTCATCTTTCTATGACAACTCTGTAAGTCCCCCATTCACCCTACTCTCCAATGTACTCCAACGCATTATGAGTTCAGGATTTTTGCATTGGTCCCAGGCTCACCGGCTCCATTTCTCTTTCCCATAAACAGTGTCCTCAACCCGCCTCCCACCTCACTCTCGGCATCTTTTTCAACCACTAGAAGCTTTCAAATGAGAATGAAGCAAATTCCTTGCCCAGATTGTGCAAGTATTTGAGCTCTACAAATAAACATGGAAATGGATCTCCAAGAATTCCTTGTCAACCATAAAACATGCTTCTGAGGAATACTGGTTTCCTGCAAGTAACGGAGAGCAAAAGCAAGACGGAGTTACACACCACGGAAGCTTCGTGAGATGGCAACCGTGCGGTTTCAGCTTTGCTGACCTAACTGAAACAGGCGAGGAATGGACCAGAAGGAAACCCTGTCTGAGAGCCATTAAAACATTCCACTGCTCGCTCAAGAAACATCTTATTTCCTGTGAGGCGGCAATCTATGCCCGCCATCAGGCTGGCCACGCAGTGAGTCCGCCTTGGGAATGAATTCACTGGTCCTTGCACCTTTCCATAGTCACACATTAGCAGCTTCTGCCTGTTTGAATTTTGGGTAGAGCTACCTGGCACTTTGGTTTTCTTACCGGATTCTACGGTGTGTTTGCATGTCTGTCTCACCACCTCCAGGATTTTTGCCTACAGAGGGTGAGGTTCGATGAACAAAAGCAAGAAACAAGCAAAAAAACCCTCAAAATGCAGGAAAACCACTAACATAGCACAACCGTTCCCAGGGTTTTTTATGTGCTCGAGCCAAGGATGAAGGTGAAACTGGAAAGAAAAAAAAGAGAGCGAGAGAGAAAAAGTCACTCAACCTCAAGAGCATTACCGACCACATCAGGTTGGCCTGAAATCTCCCACCAGAGGATATTGACTCTGGCAATCACCAAAAATGTGGGCCAGGGTGGGGTGAGCTAGAGAAATGTCCTTTTCTGGGAGACATTCTTCCTCGCTAGTCTCTTGATTTATGGGAAGTGATTTCACAGGAAATTCTCCACAGCTGATACAAATAAGAAGGAACCTTCCAAAGACCGAGACTCTGTTTTTAGCAACTCAGGCTGAATCAGAGACTGCCGGACCTTGGGTTGCACCATCATTTTTAATGGCCTTCATTGCGCCATCTCTGTGACCTGACGGTCATGCTAATCTTTCTATCAGAGCATAACAAATGGGTAAATTCTTGAATCTGTTCTATTGAAATGGGCCCAGGAGGCTCCCATAAAACTAAGATGTACAATTTGTCATAGGGAACAAGTACTTGGGGAAGGTTACAGTATGTATTCTGCTCCGTTTATAAAGGAAATGCTGAGTTTTTATAAACTCTTGTCTATTGTGGGTCTTGGCCTTGAAACTTTCTAGAAAAAAATCTAAAATGCAACAGAAGTATGAGCAGATTTGGCTCATCACTTGTGGACATGTAAGGAAAACAGCGAAAAGCAATTTGGAGAAGGGGAAAAGCAACATTCCCCCCCACCCCCCCATACAGCTCAATGCTCCTGACCTTCTCTTTCAGCTTCCCATCTAATGTTTTTTGAAACACACTCCAAAATCAAGTTATCTTAGGGGTTCTGTGAATCAGCATTGAATAAATGGCAGTGAGGAATGGGAAGAGAGGATGGAAAAGCTCAACATCATTAGCCAAAACCTGGCCAGAGGCCAGCCATAGCTCAGAACTTCATGTTCTCACATGCAAATTCAGGTTGAAGGTGAAGAAAATTAAAATGAGTTCACAAGAGCCAAAATACCTATGAGTCTACTACTCCTCAATTTAAATCATCCCAAAAAATAGATTTAACACACTGAAAAGTAATGACCAGTTCAAGTGGATTCAGAATTAGATGTGAAAGAAAGGATATGTGAAAGAAAGGATCTCATTGCTGGCAACACATGGATCTAACTGTGTGAATCATGGTAAACTATGGATAGATAGAAAGATACACTGTGAAGAAAGAGAATTCCAGAACACTTAAATGTGCTCATGAAGAGCCTGTACATAGACCAAGAGACACTGAGCAAACAAAATAAGAGGATGATGGATGATTTTAAATCAAGAAAAGTGAACAATGTTGTATCTTTTCACCATACTTCTTCAAGCTACATGCTAAGCAAATAATCTAAGAAACTGGATAATATGATATGATGATGAGTGTGGCATCAAGATTGGAGGATAGCTTGTTAATAACCTTCGATGTCCAAAATATATGTACTTGCTAGCTGAAAACATAAAGGACTTAAATCATTTACTAGTAAAGATAAAGGAATATAACTGTTAGTATGGGCTGCAATTCCATGTAAATTTCCAGAACTAAACCAATAAACAACATCACAATAAGCAGAGAAAAGACTGACATTCTCAAAACTCAATTTTATTTGAATTCATAATCATTGCTCATGGAAGCAGCAGTCAAGAAATGAAACAATGCATTGTTCTAGGCAAATCTGCTACAAAGGCCTCTTGAAAGTTTTGAAAAGCAAAAATGTCATTTTAGGGACTAAGATGGCCTGATCCATGCCACAGTATCACCAATTCCCTCATATGCATGTGAAACCTGGGAGATGAACATGGAAGACCAAAGAAAAGTTGATGCATTTGAATTATGATGTTGGTGGGAGAATATTTCAAGTACCAGAGGCTGCCAGAAGAACAAATGGATTCAACCTCAAAGAGTATCCAGTCTACTCCTTGTATCTCACATACTTTGGAGCTATTGGGAAAGACTAGTCTCAGGAAAAGGACATTATGCTTAGTACAGTCGATGTCCCTGGAGAAAGACATCATGTGTGGTGAAATGGAGGGGCTATGAAAAAGAAGAAGGCCCTCAAGAGAGGACATAATGAGAGACTGTAACAATGGGCTCAAGATTAAGAACAATTGTGAGGTGGGTACAGGACTGGGTAGTGATTCTTTCTGTCATACTTAGGGTCACTATAGGTTAGAACAAACTTGATGGAATCTAACAACAACAGTGGAAGGCCAAGTAGAAAGAAGAAGAAGACCCTCAATGAGAATAATCGACATAATGTGTGGTAGGGTTTTGTTGTGCCACTATGACACAAAATGACACATATCTTCTTATCCTATAAGAAGATATGGGTAGAGGTTACAAGTTGATATCCTTCTCCCTTGGAGAGGCAACCAAGCTATGTAGCTCTCTGGAGGTCAGCCTCTCCACCCCTCTTGGCCTTGACCTTCCTGCTTGCTGGTCACCTAGAAAGCTGCTAGAATCCTGCGATGTTTCCACCAACATTGGATCCACACACCTTTGCACACACTGACCTGTGCATCCCTCATTCTACATCATTGCATGTGACCGTGTGAGTATAAAAAAGGTTTATGGACTATTATCAGACTTGAGGTGAACGGGGCTGAGATGTTTTCTTGGTATATAATTACTTCTTGATATAAGTACACATGCCTTCTTATACAAATGCTAGTGTCACTGGATTTGTTCCTCTAGTCAACCCAACTTAACACAGTGGCTACAACAAGATGCTCAAAGATAGCAATAATTGTGAGAATGGCATGAGACTGAGCTATGTTTCATTCTGTTGTACATAGGGTGCTATGAGTTAGAGAGGACTCAATGGCATCTAACGACAAAGGCTGGTGCTCAGAATGTTCAAGTGGCATCTCAATGCTTCCTAGGTGGTAAATGATCCCATTGAGACTCAAGTGCACAACTTTTAAACATCAGAACACTTAACCGGCATAGAGAAAAAGGAAGCATTAGCCCATTTACCAAGAAGTGCTGAAATGAGGTATGTGGCAGTCATGTGCTTACATTAATTTCCTGATTGAAATGTAAGGGTGGAGTCTAGCCTGTTAATCTGGAGATAGCCATTGAGTAGCCAATGAGGCCTCTATGTGGGCATGGCTTTCTCCTGAGACTTCTGGGAAATCTCACGATATTTCCCTGGTGACGATGAGAAGCTATCTTCCCCGGTGGTTGGGAGTTAGTCTCAGAGGCGATGAATCATGGACAAGACAAGATGACAGCATCCGAGAAGCTGAAAGAGCCGGCGGAGAGACCACACAGCTTTGCCCTGATGGAGCCAGACCTCTGAAGCTGGGGCGGCCACATGGAGACCTCTGCCAGTGATGAGTTGATTCTGCCACCACTGGATGCTGTTGATGAACCCTGAGCCCTGGAAGTGAGGAGCCATGGGGAGACCCCTGCCAGCGCCAGGAATCTACACCCACTGACCTGTGACTTCGTTAGTCAGAAAGAGATATTATAGACTGGTATTGGGCATATGTGCTAATATCAGACTTATGAATTTGAACTGGACTGGGTTGGGATGCTTTCTCAGTGTTCAATTCTTTTGTATATAAACCCTTTCCTTATATCCATATGAGTGTCTATGAAATTTGTTCCTTTAGCCTACCCAGACTAACACACTATGATAACACAGAAAACAGTATAGAGAGGTTTATTTAAAGCTAAGACAATGTATTGGAACTTGCTTAATGGTGGTGGAGCTAATTTGGGTCTGTGAGGGGGAGATTATTAGGCTACTGATGGTGGGATTATTAACTTGATCCAAAAAAATTTTGTACATCTAATGAGTACATGCTGGGGTGCTAATCACCTCGTCAGTGGTTCAAAATCACCAGCTGATCCTCTGGAGGATGTTGAAGTTTTCTATTCTCATAAAGAGCTACAGTCTCAGCACCGCCCCTCAGCAGTTCTACTCTGTCCTATAGGATTGCTATGACTAAGAATGACTTAATGGTGGTGAGTTTAATGCTGGATGAAGTTGGCAACGATTTCGTGTTGCTTCAATACACAATCGTGGTAGCAGCAGTCAAGAAATCAAGCGATGCATTGCATTTGGCAAGTCTGCCGTGCAAGAACTCTTTAAAGTCATGTGAAGACTATGATTTGCCTGACTCGTCATAGTGTTTTTCAAATGACTTCTTATGCAGGCAAAAAACACGTTACAATTAAGGATGACCATAAAAGGATTAATATATTTGAAGTAATGTGTTGGTGAAGCCTATTTAAAATACCATGGGTGGACTGCCAAAAGAACAAACCTTCTCCTCTCGGAAGAAGTACAGCCAGTCTGCTCCTTAAAAGGAAGGATGGTAAGACTCTGTCTGATGGACTTGGGGCAGGTTATCCATGGGATCCAGTCCCTGGAAAAGGACGTGAGGGTCAGCATGAAATAAGACTATTCTCAAGGAGACGGATTCAACAACAGGCCCAAGCATAAGAGCCACTGTGCGGATGGTGCAGGACTGGGCGATGTCTCATGTCGCAGTCCTCAGGGTCGCGATGCGCTCCAAAGGCCCCAACAATGTTGAACGAGTCCCTGGTGTTTTGATGACAGGCTTCTGACTGCCATATGGGGAGACCTGAGGGGCATGCCTGGCCCATGTACGTCACAATGTGGCCACTCTCCGTTATCGGTGAAGACTCATTAGGTTTCAAGCAGACATCCAGACGGAGATGGATGAGGAACAAAGGAATGGCCAACTATCTCTGAAACCCTAAGGACCACCACAGTCTAATCTACATCCCGTCATGTGGACAGTGGCAGACTGGGCAACGTGTTCTTTCATTGTGCTCGCCATGTATTGGGCGAACACTCAATAGCCGCTAACAACAGCAAACAGTCAGCATCAGATTTCAAAGAGCAAGGAACCATTTAATGGAATGGATAGAAATGAAAAAAAAAGTTCCATGGGTTGTCTGATGAGTTCTATGCCTAAGAAAAAAACCACAGTCTTTGTTGCTCAGCACGATGTGTGGATTGCATGGAGAACCCAAGATCACTTCAAACGGAATGGGAAACTAGTTCTCCATTGCATGACTGAACCGAATGCCACCAAGGACTTCCCCCATCTAGAATAAGGATATCCTCCCTGACAAACAGGGCCGTGGCCATGCAGAAGTAGAGCTGGTCTTTCAGGGTGGCACTTATATATTCACACAGGCACCCGTGTTCCACATTTCAAAAACAAACACACATAAGACCATGTAAGACAACAGAGATACTGCACATCACCCACAGAGTCATGCCTACCTTGGGTGGGTTCCAGGTCAGGTTAAGATTGAAAAGTAAGAGGGGTAGCAGAGACTAACAACTTTGGCCATCAAATCTAGTTTCTTCTGTGGTTTGTTCACAAATTTGTCTAAATTCCTAGCCCCTCAAGAGTTCCCATAAGGACATGCATTTCCCTAAGTCTCTTGGAACTTCCTGTGGGCCTTGCCTCAGGTAAATCAGCTTTGTTTTCTCTCCACAGACCCAACGTCTTAGGGTAGTCATCTTGTACCTTTCATTCTCATGTTTTGCCCCTTCCCCATAAAATCAGTCAATGGCATAGCATAAGCTCAATCATCAAAAAGTTTACCAACAAAACGAATACAACCTGAGATGAGTAATTAATTAGAAAAAATTCAATAAGCCTTTCTTCTCATAGCTTACCACATGCCAGGCATTGTGCTTGGCACTGTAGAGAATTAAAAAATTTAAAAGATCCTGTTCTCTGAAGAGTACCACTATCTATTACATTTCAAAGTACCAAGTCATGTAATTCAAGTCAGCCTGACTCCTCTTACAGCAGCACAGATATTTCTTCCAGAGACCACTGCTTGTTATTAGATCTCCCAACTCAGTTCTACCAGAGCACTCCTTTCTCCTTCAGTAGTTGGCCTTTCTTCCTAATTTCTGGACCAGGGCAAATTCTATTCCATTTCTTTTCTCACATCCTGAGAAAGGAAATCCTCTCCCTCTGAATTTCCATTCATTTCCAATTTCAATTACTCTTCTCTATGTAACTTGGTATAGTTTCCAGGGGATACAAAAAACTAGCTCACTTGACTGCTAACCTGAAGGTTAGAGGTTCAAGTCTACCCAAAGGCATCTCAGAAGAAAGGCCTGGTCATTTGCTTCTGAAAAACCAGTGACTGAACACCTTAGAGAGCCCAGCGACATTCTGACACATGGGTGGAAATCAACGTAATGAAAACTGATAGGTTTTGTTTTGTTTTGATGTAAACTGGTACAACCATTATGGAGGACCATTTATCATCCTTTAAAAACTTTTAAATGCATATACTCGATGACTTGGCAATGGATTTCTCATGATCCCCCCCATAAAGAAACCCTCACCTTGGCCGAGGAGGCATGTATGGGATACTCTGTACAGCCTGTTGGTCTGAGCAGCAAGTTGTAGCCTAAATGCCCAGCAAGGAGTGACTGGTTCAATAAACTACGGTGCAGACAATCCATGGAAGTCATCTAGGAAGAATGAGCTGGTTCTGGGGAGGTTAATGTGGCACCATGCCTAGGGCATTTTGTTGAGTGACAAAACCAAGTTGCAGATCAATAACTGCCAAATGGTTTGAATATCAATAAACAAAACTATATTGCCATGTACTTCCTTATAAATAGCTAAATGTCTAAATGGTACAAACAGTTTATGCTCAGCTGCTGACTTAAAGGTTGGCAGTTCAAACCCATCCAGTAGTACTGTGGAAGCAAAGGCCTGGTGCTTTGCTTCTGTTGAGATGACAGTCCAAGAGAACGCTATGGATCAGGTCTGTTCTGTAGCACAGGGGGTGGCCATGAGTCAGAATCAACTCTACAACAGCCAGCAGCAAGATGTTTGTCCAGATCTGTGAATGCCCTCGAAGGCGACACACCAAGTTAAAAGCCTCAGTATCTCTGGAGAGTGGAAGGGAGGGCCCCGAAACTCAGGGCAGCAGTTTAAAAGAGACTTTAATCTTTCTTGAGCTTTTCTGATTTTGTTTATAGGAACAGTGTATCCATGCATCACTTACATTAGTAAAAATAATTTTAAGATGTTTAAATAAATCAGATGTCTTTCCTAGCAATGAGACCTTCCTCCAAACATACGTTTTTGTTTTGGGGGTTTGTGTTTTTTTTTGTTGTTTGTTTGTTTTTTAAATAAAAGATATTAATGCTCCTCTCCATCCTAGGGACCTCAGATGGCAGGCACCATTCTAGATTCATCATTTGTTCACTCATTCAATGCAGATTTCATGCACATGTACTCTGGGCAAAGACCCCTTCTCTCTCTCTCTCATCAGACTATCCTGCTCCTCCAGAGTAGCTTCATTCTGATAAGAGGAAACTTCAAAAAGTCTATGGAGAAATGCAACCATCTTTCACATCCTTTTCCTCCTTTGTCCTCTCCATCATATCTCTTCTCCTCCAGGGGCCCCAGACTCATCAGCTCTGTTTTCCAAATGCTTAGCCTAGACCCAACCCTCTCCTGCAGCCATTCTTTGTCAGCACATCCCAACCTAGCCAGTGGTCTGTGTACCGCTTCACTGCAGTTCACTTATGCCAACCTCGCAGCAGATGAAAACATTCTAGAATCAACAGGTCCCCACTACACTTAGCTGCTGAGCAAAGTCTCCTAATAGGAAAACACATGGATTCCCCATTGAAAATTGCCGCACACCACGATCTTACTTTGGGCAGATGTTGTTGTTGTTGTTGTTGTTGGTCGATCTGTGTTGTTCCTCTTTTTCACTGCTGCTCCACTTTAGCTGGCAGGATGTCCTTCTCCTCACACCATGTCCAAAGGATGTGCGAGATAATGGATTGTTATTCCGAGGCTTGGGATCTGCCGAACTCCCCATCTCATTTCCCTGGGATTTGCTCTGGCTGCAGCTGGAGAGAAGGGAGGCTTTCAACACTAATGAGGTTTCACTGTCTTCTCGATTTTATACCATTTCTGCCAATGAACTCCCTCCAGGTCAAGGCTCAGCTTCATTCTTCCTTGATTCTTTTCAAAGGCCTACAGACTTTGCACATGAAGGTCCATTCCTATTACCTTTTTTTTTTTCCCCTGCAGGCTGCTTCGAAAACCAAAATATGTGAAAAGAAAGAAGGACGGAAGGAAGGAGGGAGGGACGGAGGAAAGGCCCAAAGGATCTGGTGGTGGCTTAGCAAATGGCATGTTTCTCTAGGGGAGAGAACGTTGTGGGTAAAGGGTTAAACATTAACACGCTTCCCTGGAAAGTCCCTTCCACCCTGTTAATGGAACCCAAGTGCAAACCTTGGCAGGAATCGCACATTAGCTCATGACAGGTGTAGGCTTCATGCTGGTTGCGGCTGCGGTTCCAGCACCAAACAGGGGACACGGGGACCGCTTCATGACACAGTAGGCTGGAACAGATTGCTTTGTGGAGCTCTCGTCTGGCTGAAATAATTCCCTATAACAACTTCCTTGACACGCTGTCAGGATGGCCCGTTTCCAAGGCAATGGCTGATGCGTGGAGATATAATAGACATCATCTGTGGTCTTCCAGAGATAAAGTCGCCAGAATAACCCTGCTGCATTCTTCTAACAGAGCCATTCATCTGTTCAGCGATGTTTACGAAGCAGGGTTCCCTTGCTACATGCACCCCAGCAGCCTCCTGGTGCACCCACACCCTAACACGGTGCACTTTGGACTGGAAAGCTGGGGCTACAAACACAAATGCTTATGGGAACCAGGCAGATATAAGCCAACCAGGGAGATGATTAACAAGAGGATTTGTCTAAAACAAGGAGCCCCTCTCCTCCCTGGTTGAGGGGTTAACTTCAGGAGGCCTTTTTTGAGGCATAAAATCCAAATTCTCTATTTTTATGTAAGCTGTTTTTTGTGAGTGTCACAAAAGGATAGGCTCGATCTTTAGACATCCTTCAAGATACACAGATGCAAAAAAAAAAAATATATACACAGATGTAGTCTGAGGTCATCGACTTGTGGACAATAGAGAAGTAGTTGTTTAATGGCTATCTTCCTTAGGGTACAGTGGACATGAACTGAGCTGCTGACCACAGGTCTGAAGTTAAGATTGACCAGCTACTCCTCAGAAGAAAGGGAAAGCTTTAGACACCCATAAAGATTTACAGTCTTAGAAACCCACAAGCCCAGTTCTGCCCTATCCTGTCTTGCTGGATGCTGAGCCCTAAATCCAATGCTAGTCCCTAAGTCCCTCTTCATACTCACAAAGCTGCAGCCCTAGCTTATAGCTGGTGGGTGAAGTCATGTGTGTGTGTTTCCAAGGACAGTGGATGCTCAGCCGGAGGCCAACACCTCTCAGGGTCAGATGGCTCACATGGGACCACCCCTGGAGGCAGATTCTCAACAATCAGAAAGGTAAAATGGCAGAGAAAAAGAGGGAAGAGGTGCCCAGTGTTCCTGCTTATATAAAAGCCGCATCCCTTCAGACCTGATTGACATATTGGACTCCACCTCTACATTCTCACAAAAATTCAAGTTGACATCAAACTACTGTAGGACCTCGCTTCTTGGGTAAGCTTGTCTTCCCAGTCCAACACTACCACGTTATCATAAAGACCTGGGTATTACATTGGAAAGAACAAGGGGTGCTCAGTTAACTTTACTTTATAACATCAGAGTTGTTTGCAGAGTGCCGCCTGACCAACAGCTTCAACAGGGAAAAGAGCACTGCGTTCAACATTTGGGGGACAATTGGCTGCCTCCCCATTCAGAGATATGCATCAAGGTTCTTGTTCCCTCTACAGCCCCTGGAATGAACAGACCTCCGACTCCTCCAGACCCATGCTCACCACTCTTACCTTCTTGGGCCAGGGCTGATCGGACAATGATGGAAAACTAACCCCAAAGTAGTCGACCTACTGAGTAACCAGAGATCATATGTGTCTAAGATGGAATCACACATATATGAGCTGGACTAATCAGATTCTGAAGAAAGAGACTCACAAAAGGCTACCGTCCAGCTGCCATGGGGAACGGGACATGGAAAGTCCTGTCCAATCAAGCACAGATCGGAATAGCCACTTGGAGTCCATGTCCAAAATCGTGAAGAAAATAAAGCTCTACGGAAGCCAGAGCACAGAAACAGCTGTGAGAGACCAGCCCTGGAGAGACAAAGTGGAGCCTGTCTCCAAGTAGCTTCCCAGGTTCCTTGAGGCCAGTGGAAATGACAGTTCCTGGATTCCTTGTACTAAAATTGTACCATTCCATTATTGTAAATTGACTGCCTCAAGAATTTTGGGTCATTCAATGGAATGAACGTTGGGTTGTTAATTGTGGGAAACGTAACGATTTCTCCCAAGTTGTTGCCCCCATATATATGCCAAATCTAGTGCCTGCTATATATATGCAGATGACTATATACTTGGAGGTCAACCAAAGTAGGGCAGAGGTTATTCTCCCTAAGGATTATCAGCCATCGAAAGCAATCAGGCTGCGTAATCTGTCCCATCCTCAGTAGGACCCATTCTCTTTGGATAAGGATAGTAGTAAATTGCTTCCCTGAAGGAGAGCCCAGAGAGGTCAAGCTCACTCAAGGGTGATCAAGGTTAGGCCCACCATCAGGAATCTAGGGTGTGCCCTTTTTGATCCATGTATACCCCTAGCCCTTTCCCATCCTATTATGTGTACTAAGGTGATGGTGACCAGACGTCCTGCTTTTTAACAATTTAACAACATCCCACAGCATTTTAAAATTAAAATAAATGTATTACAATACTATTTTTGGGTTCTATGAAAATTTTTGTTGCTCCATGTGGATCAAATTTTTAATCAAAACACACACACACACACACACACACACACACACACACCCTGGTCAATGGTGTCCCGCTTAAAATCTGGTCACTTTAGTACACCCCTAGCTCATCCCTTCCGGTTACACTTATGCCCATTGCATATCTCTCCCTCTTGTTGCTTATATTGTCTATTGTACAAACCTTCCCTATGACATATGTCTTTACCTGTAATTAGGGGGCATGTGTGCCCCCAGAGATATGTGTCTGGTTTAGCAATAAATTGCTCCTCTCTCTCCTGCCCTCTCATTTCCTATCTCCACATGTACCACCAAGGGCAACTGAGGTGAGCATGCTACCATGACTTCTTTATTTTACTCTCTCCCATATCTCTCTGTTCTCTATGACATTTATATATATGTGTGTGTGTGTGTATGTGTGTGTGTATATATATATGTGTGTGTGTATATATATATATATATATATATATATATGGTACAATCGAGCCTACCAAACCCATGACTAGTTGTGGGGCACTGGCTTCCCACCCCCCCACCCCCCACAGCTAATCAAAGGGTCAGTCATTTGAACTCACTAGCCTTGGAAACCCTGAAGGGCAGTGGGACTCTGTCTTACAGGATTGCTACCAGATGAAATAAGAAAATAATCAGAGAATCTGGATATGAAAAGCATC